>JXCR01141011.1:105681-119681 GCA_002079205.1 Phalaenopsis hybrid cultivar
TTTTTGTAAGTGGGGAAGATTGTAATTCTTGACTTTTTTACCGTTAACCATTAAAACAGACGAGTCACATCGAATGGGAGAGGCAAGGGGCGTGAACATTTTACCTTTATAAGAAGAAACAAAACTTTGTTTTGATTCAGAACAATTTTGACATCATCGGAAGCAATTTCAAGGAGAAGAGAGAGCGAGAGGAGGGTGACGCTAACTCTAATCGTAAGCACGAGCATACCTTCGGGGTGAATGACACATTTGAAGACAACTACAGAGGTGCAAGTGGCTCGGCTTGAATGTTGAGTACTCGTCGGGAGGAGAAGAAAGAAGGCGTGTCAATCCGAGCCTCTGCGAGCGTTGCAAACGTCGAAAGAGCCAGTATGGCTCGATAACGGCGGCATAGCTTGCGAGTGAAGCTGAATGAGGGAAGTGAGGGAGATGGAAGCAAGGGAAGGTGTACCTTATGTGCAGGAACGGGCTCGAGGTTGAACCGGGCTGGAAGGAGCCATGTCGTAGTCAAACGAAAGAGGGACAAAGAAGCTTTGCGTGTACTGGCATACAGGTGAACATTTTCATGCATCTTGTACATGAAGGAAGAAAGTGGAAGGAGGCAAGCCGCGCGTGAGTATGGGAGAAGAGGCATGCATGCGAGTATAGGGAAAACCTAAACGAGTTTTAAGGTGAGTTAGGGTTTCAACTTAGTAATTAATGAATGTAATTTGTATGTTTATTTATTAAATGTTAAATAACAAGTTTAATTAAAAAAAATTGAATTTATAAAAGATTTGTATTGGACGGATCGAAGTCAGTGTTTGTGCAAAAGAAGGCAATGTAAAGAAAGATAAGGATTTATAATTTTATGCTTTAATTCTATAAATTATTTTAATTAAAAGGTTATTAGAGTATATTAAACTTTATGAATTTTTTTCAGTAATTTAGTTTGGACAAGAAATTAAATTAAAAGACTAATAAGATCGAGATAGGGTCTTGTTAAAAAAAAAGAGATAAATAGTTAAATTTAGTATTTTTTTATTAATCATTTATAGTCAATTTAATTATAAATTGCTATATAGTAATGTTAGAATGTTATGAAATATAACCTGGTGAGAATATTGAAGCGGTGAAAGAGAAAAGTTAAAAGATTTATTTCATAAGATGAAGTTGAAGTGAGCACTCTTACTTTTGATATGTAGTAGTATTTTTGTTTCTTCTTAATCAGTTGTATTAATAGTTACTGCTACTTATAAATTCAATTGTCAAGTTTTATTCTGATTTATTTGCTCTTCTTTATATTGGTTATATTATTATAATTATTTTAAATTTTAGTCATAACTACTATTATGCATTATGTATATAGAAAACATTGAGTTGAATGAAATACACATATGATTGATATGAACTATATAGACTGAATGTATATGGACACTTGATTATGATAAATTTCACCCTTTAATGATATTAACGAGAGAACGCTAAAGTACTCGTGCACGTAAATTAAAAAAAAAATTAATATTGAAATAGCTTAACTACTATAATTTTAAATGTTGCTCCTGTGATTGTTGTGCATATATAAAATGATAGTCATGTTATTGATATAGTAAAATACCTTGAGTATTATGAAATATCGTGAGCAATTATATTCATAAACTATCAAATATTTTATACTGAATTATAAAAGTTCAACTGACATTCATATTAACTTCATTTTCATTGTGTTATTATAGTTTGAAGTATGAGTATTCACTAGTTTTAGTTAGTTCACTGTTATTTTAAACTAGCATTTATGGTTTAATTAATTGATTAAAAGATGAGCAATGGAAGATAAAATGTTCATAGAAGATGCAGACAACCATAAATAAAATAAATTTAATTGTATTACTTTAATTTAATTTATACAGTGACTCTTTCATTATTAAAATGTTAGTTAGAGAAAATGAATATAAAAAAATCTTATTTTTCGCCATTCAACTGTTTGTACCCGCCTTGGTTAATTCCAAGTCCTACGTCGGATCGTGACAAAAATAAGTGAGTGTATGAATGGCTATAGAGGACAATATAGGCAATCAATTCGACTATACAAGCTATAATAATAAAATCACAAAACATCTAAGTCTCACAACAAATATCCACTTAATGATAGGGTGATTACATTGATATCTATATTAGGTGTACGTAATTAAACTTTTCAGCACAAGTAATTAAATATACTCATTTTGATTGGTATATACCATTAAACATAAGATCAACACATATGCAATCAACCATGTAATGTAATGAGTATTTGGCAATAATTAAAATTAAATGTAAAGCAAGATGGGCACAAAATATTTTTATATGAAATAAGCCTATATCTANTGAGGGAGATTGAAGCAAGGGAAGGTGTAACTTGTGTGCAAGAACGGGCTCGAGGTTGAATCGGGCTGTAAGGAGCCATGTTGTAGTCAAACGAAAGAGGGACAAAGACGCTTTGCGTGTACTGGCATGCAGGTGAACATTTTCATGTATCTTGTAGGTGAAGGAAGAAAGTGAAAGGAGGCAAGCCGCGCGTGCGTATGAGAGAAGAGGCATGCGTGCGAGTATAAGGAAAACCTAAAGGAGTTTTAAGGTGAGTTAGGGTTTCATCTTATTAATTAATGAATTTAATTTATATGTTTATTTATTAAATGTTAAATAACAAGTTTAGTTAAAACAAAATTGAATTTATAAAAGATTTGTATTGGACAGATCGAAGTCAGTGTTTGTGCAAAAGAAGGCAATGTAAAGAAAGATAAGGATTTATATTTTTATGCTTTAATTCTATAAATTATTTTAATTAAAAGGTTATTAGAGTATATTAAACTTTATGAATTTTTTTCAGTAATTTAGTTTGGACAAGAAATTAAATTAAAAGACTAATAAGATCGAGATAGGGTCATGTTAAAAAAAAAAGGATAAATAGGTAAATTTATTATTTATTTATTAATCATTAATAGTCAATTTAATTATAAATTGCTATATAGTAATGTTAGAATGTTATGAAATATAACCTGGTGAGAATATTGAAGCGGTGAAAGAGAAAAGTTAAAAGATTTTTTTCATAAGATGAAGTTGAAGTGAGCACTCTTACTTTTGATATGTATAGTATTTTTATTTCTTCTTAATCAGTTGTATTAATAGTTACTGCTACTTATAAATTCAATTGTCAAGTTTTATTCTGATTTATTTTCTCTTCTTTATATTGGTTATATTATTATAATTATTTTAAATTTTTGTGATAACTACTATTATGCATTATGTATATAGAAAATATTGAGTTGAATGAAATACACATATGATTGATGTGAACTATATAGACTTAATGTATATGCATACTTGATTATGATAAATTTCACCCTTTAATGATATTAACGAGAGAATGCTAAAGTACTCGTGCACGTAAATTAAAAAAAATTGATATTGAAATACCTTAACTACTATAATTTTTAGACGTTGCTCCTGTGACTGTTGTGCATATATAAAATGATAGTCATATTATTGATATAGTAAAATATCTTGAGTATTATGAAATATCATGAGCAATTATATTCATAAACTATCAAATATTTTATACTGAATTATAAAAGTTAAACTGACATTCATATTAACTTCAGTTTCATTGTGTTATTATAGTTTGAAGTATGAGTATTCACTAGTTTTAGTTAGTTCACTGTTATTTTAAACTAGCATTTATGGTTTAATTAATTGATTAAAAAATGAGCAATGGAAGATAAAATGTTCATAGAAGATGCAGACAACCAGAAATAAAATAAATTTAATTGTATTACTTTAATTTAATATATATATAGTGACTCTTTCATTATTAAAATGTTAGTTATAGAAAATGAATATAAAAAAATCTTATTTTTTGCCATTCAACTGTTTGTACCCGCCTTGGTTAATTCCAAGTCCTACGTTGGGTCGTGACAAAAAATAAGTGAGTGTATGAGTGGCTATAGAGGGCAATATAAGCAGTCAATTCGACTATACAAGCTATAATAATAAAATCACAAAACATCTAAGTCTCACAACAAATATCCACTTAATGATAGGGTGATTACATTGATATCTATATTAGGTGTACGTAAATAAACTTTTCAGCACAAGTAATTAAATATTCTCATTTTGATTGGTATATACCATTAAACTTAAGATCAACACATATGCAATCAACCATGTAATGTAATGAGTATCTGGCAATAATTAAAATTAAATGTAAAGCAAGATGGGCACAAAATATTTTTATATGAAATAAGCCTATATCTACACATAATCCCACACCAGACTAGGATTCTAGTACTTTTACTCCTTGGCTTACTTGACGGCGAATAAATTATTATATCATTTTTCAAGGGAAAGAGTGCCCATTTCTTAGCATGGCAATAGCCTTTATACCCAAAGTTTCTTCATGTTCTTAAAGGTTTGTCGCATATAATTCACAATTAAAACGTTTCAAAGTTTTCCATGACTTGTGATGACTTGTGGATCTCACCAAATAAATATCAGATATATAATCACTACCCTAGATAGATTGTAAAATATATGATAAAGCTCATTACAAAAGTTACCAAGGAGATTGAGAAAGTCAATCAAATAAAGCAAAGGAGCTTTTATCTTAACGAACACTTTAAGTTTTTCTTTCAATAAAACCTATAATAAAATAATGAAACTCTCAATCATTCATTATCTGCTTGGTATTTTCATTACTTTACATTTTCTAAATGATGAGGAATGAATAAATTCTCTTAGGAAGGCATTTCAAAATCTCACAAAATCTTCTATATAAGCTGCCTCTAAAACTACATTTCTAGCCATTGCTTTGNTTTGGTATTTTCATTACTTTACATTTTCTAAATGATGAGGACTGAATAAATTCTCCAAGGCATTTCAAAATCTCACAAAATCTTCTATATAAGCTGCCTCTAAAACTACATTTCTAGCCATTGCTTTGCCGACTAGGCAACATTGTAGCCTTTGAACAGGCACCGTTCGAGTGTTCAGATATGGGCTGTCTGGTGTTATAAAAAATGGATAGTTATTTGGTAAATATTCAAAACATTTATATAATTAATAACTTAATTAATATAACATTGAATTATAATATATTATATATCTGCATTTAAGTAAAACAACTCAATGAAACTAATGGAATATAAGTTAAGATCATATTCATTAAATATATCATTATTATCAGATTAATCATCAAATGGATGATGAGCATATTAAGCAAAATTTAGTGAAATAGTTTAATCTTTTAGAATCGATTAAATTTTCCATACAGAGGACCTGGTAAAGGAATTTAATCAGTTATCCTTATACACATGCTCTTTGATTAAGTGAATAATAATATAATTAACCTAATTATTATAGAAAAGAAATTTTAGCAAATTATATTTAAATTTTAACATGCGGTATATGATGCATCCAATTGAACATGTTGAACTATAAGAGTATATAGTTCGTTGAAAAATAGATTTATGAGAATACTTTATATACTTGTGCAGTTATAGCAGTGGTTGCACCAAAGGACGATGGAGAGTATATATATATATATATATATATATATATATATATANAAAATAAGCTTGATGATTCATGAAGTTGTGTGGTCAATTTAGTAGGGGTAATGTTATAGCAATGAAAAAAATTATATGTTATTGGTCAATTTTAAATGATATACAGCATGATTAGTATCATAATGCATAACTTCCTAAATAGCTAAGGGAAACAATGATATTGCATTACATAAATCCTTACCTTATTGTTGTCCACTGTCAGAAGATGTTAGTATGGATTTTGTACTAAGGATGCCATGAACTTTGAAGTAGCGTTGTTCCAACTTTGTCGCAGTGGTTTGAATTTTTTAAAATAGCACATTTAATCTTTTTAATAAAACAACTGATGTGTCATATCTGTCTTAAATATTTTAACGAGGTTGTTAAATTACATGGATTGCTAAACTATTGTGATTGATAGAGATGAAAAATTAATAGTTATTCCTATACAACTCTGTCAAGAAAAAGGATATTTAATTAATATTTCAACTACTTATTGAGCATACTTCTTTGTGATCAAACTTCTAAGACCCTTCTATGGCTTGTGCAACCCCCATAGCTTCTGGCACTAGATTTCTGATTTGACATTGTATTTCTACAATTTTTTAAAATACTATTTTCTTGTTTTTATTTTAGCGGCCACCATACTCCAATTTTTGCTATATTGCTGTATTCATTGGGGTATTTGGCAATCTTTCTTCTCATGTTTTGGATTTTGGTCGTACTCTCATTCTTTCTTATCAGAATCTAGTGAGTTTGACTACCGATTTTTCTAACATTGTCTTGCACAACTAAAGCAAACAGAGAAACGAAATTTTGGTTTTCTTGGTATGATCACTCAAATGCATCTTACAATTGGATGGTATTACTGTATATGCTTGCTATATTTTATTGAACGAACTTCGTTTAGAATCTCTANAACTTTCATTCTTTCTTATCAGAATCTAGTGAGTTTGACTACCGATTTTTCTAAAATTGTCTTGCACAACTAAAGCAAACAGAAAAACGAAATTTTGGTTTTCTTGGTATGATCACTCAAATGTATCTTACAATTGGATGGTATTACTGTATATGCTTGCTATATTTTATTGAACGAACTTCGTTTAGAATCTCTAGTTGATCCCATTTGGATTTAATTCATCTAAAAATAGAAAGGAGTGATCTAGTGTAACAAGTTCTCCTTTCTGGCAATGAATGTAGGCCTTGAGCTGAGAAGGTTTCCATTACTTGGTGATTTCTTTTTGGGCATACTACCCAATTCCTATGTATTTACATATCTCAACACCTAAACTTTACCTTTTTACATTTATACCACCCAAATCTTTCATATCGCATAAAAAATAAAACTATTTTAACATTTAGAAGTGAAATACATCTTTTCATGCATAGTTAAGGTGGTGTATATGTGAAAATTGAATTTTAGGTGTTGGATATGTAAATACTGGTATGTTTGTAAATTTTCCTTTCTTTTGTTAAGCAAGCTTTCTATAAAGTTAGCTGCATTTATTTTATCGAAGTTCTAAATATTTTTTTTAAATTACTTTATTTGCGTTCTCATATCCTGTCATTTTTCATTTTCATTTTTGTTAAAGTTTTCATGGCTCCATATTTTTATTACTATTTTGTATTGCTTCTGTAGTCCACATAGTAAGGGTACACTTTGAACTATATATGTTATTGTTTTTTTTTCTTTTTATTTTTTATTTTATTTTTTTGCTGATTTTGTTGTTGGCAATGTGGGGTTTACTTGTGAATTTGTTGTGCAGTCTCAGTTTTATGCTTGTTGGGGTTTTAAGAACTAGTTTGCACTTATGGGACTGTTCATGGACTATATTCAGCAGATGTCTCTCTTGAATTTTTTTTTTTATAAATAATTCTTGGTTAAATTCTATTTCTATGTATTGTCATGTTCTTTTATTAATATGAACTTATATGTGAAATTGTGAAAATTAATCTAGTAGACATCTGGGCATGGTGGCTCTACTGTGATTTTTTTGATCAGATGAGCTACCATGTTGTGCCCATGTTTGTGCCTTTTTACTGTGGGTAACTTATTTTTCTTTTTGCTTATTTTATTATTTGATTTTCAGTCAAAATGCTTCATTTCTAATGAAATGCACATGCTCTTTATTTGCCAATATGTGAATGTATTTATAAATTCTTTTTGGTAATGCTCCGTTGTTTAGGTTGTTGATTAACGCCCTAAAATTTCTACATAGTGTTTATATTGGAATTTAAATGGTATGTTAACATAGATGTTCATAAAATCTTCTTTTGAGCTTTGACTGAAATTTTGTAATGCTTCACCGCACCAGGTTGATAATTTGCCTAATGTTGGTTGTTAATTATCACACTCAAATTCCCACTTGTAATTATCATATACTACAAACATTGGTTATTACAAAAATATTTTTATGGATCTAAGTGAAACTTTGTAATGCTTCGCTTCATCAGGTTGATAATTTACGTAGGCATGTCATTGCATGTGGGCTGAATAAGAAGATTGATCTGGTTATCACTTCTCCTTTGTTGAGGTACATATGCTAACTGTGGTCTACAAATTAACATATCATTCCTTTTTGGTTGCATTATTATTTTGTTTTTTTTTTAATTCACTAGTAAGAATATAAACACCGTGTAGAATTCAAGTTGATTACAAATTTTAAAAGGTATGGTTTTCTTTAAAGCCTCCTCAGTATTTTAGAAGAAGATTTTTAATTTAGGCGGGTGAGCTATTTTGATAAATTTTTGAATGAAATTTTTGAAAATATGATCGATGATAGTGATTTTAATATTGTTAATAATAATAAAACATTTATTTTTACCATCACATTAGTAAAAAAGAAGTTGAAGAGACTTTAAAGAAAATCAAGGGTGGAGAATCAATAGGATTTGATGATATTCCAAGTAAAGTGTGGAAATAATTAAGAGATTTGGGAGTTTCTTGGCTTACTAAACTTTTTAATAGTATTTTCAAAACAAAAAGGATGCCCGAAGTGTGGAGGAAGAGTATTTTGGTTCCCATTTTTAAGAATAAAGGGGATGCACAAGAATGTCAAAATTATAGAGGAATTAAGTTGATGTATCATGCTTTAAATTTATAGGAAAGGGTAATTTAACATAGCTTAAGACGTGATAAAAAAATTTCTCATAATTGGTTTGGATTTATGCCGAGCAGGTCTACTATGGAAGCTATACATTTATTGAGTGGTTTGATGGAGAAGTACAGAAAGTAAGGAGGATCTACATGTCAATTTTATCTATTTAGAAAATGCTTACAATAAAGTTCCAAGAGAAGTCCTCTGGAGAGTTCTAGAAAAGAAAGGTGTTGATATGGCTTATATTCAAGTCATTAAGGATATGTATATTAGAGTTGTTACTTGTGTTCAAACAAAATATGGATTGGCCAAGTATTTTCTTATTTCAGTTGGATTACATTAGAGATCAATTTTAATCCCATATCTTTTTTACTTTCGTTATGGATGCTCTTACTGGACATTTACTGGAGGATGTAACTTGGTGCATACTTTTCGCTAATGACAACCTTCTTGTGGATAAGACTAGAAAAAGAGTTAACAACAACAACAAAGCCATAATCCCACTATGCGGGGTCAGCTACATGAATCGTTTTTCTCCATTGCGTCCTATTTAGTGTCATATTTTCATTTAGTTCTAGTAAATTAAAATCATTTTTTATACAATAAGCCCAAGTCTTCATAGGTCTACCTCTGTCTTTCTTAACACAAGTCGAATCTAAAACATCTACGACGTTTAATGTGACCAAACCATCTAAGACGACTTTCTCTAATTTTGTCCGTCACAGGAGCTACACCATCCCTATCACAGATATATTCATTTCATTTGTCTCTAAGTGTAAAGTCCCTCATGTACCTAATCATTCTCTTCTCTGCAACACTTAACTTATTATTATGCTTCTCTTTTAAAGGCTAACATTCAGCACCATAGAGCATTGCATGTCTCACCATCGTCTTATAAAACTTTCCTTTCAGTCTAAGCGGTATTTTTCTATCACACAAAAGGCCCGAAGCATTCCTCCACTTCAAAAGCGATACTTTTCTATCACACAAAAGGCCCGAAGCATTCCTCCACTTCAACCAACCAACTTAAATTCTACTACTGTATCACACAAAAGGCCCGAAGCATTCCTCCACTTCAACCAACCAACTTGAATTTTACTATTAACATCTCCCATCTATATCACCATCGCTTTGAACAACATACCCAAGATATCTAAATCATTCACAACTTTTACCCGAAGCATTCCTCCACTTCAACCAACCAACTTGAATTCTATTATTAACATCCCCATCTATGGCCCGAAGCATTCCTCCACTTCAACCAACCAACTTGAATTCTACTAATAGCATCCCCATCTATAATCACCATGCTTTCAACAACGAACCCAAGATATCTAAATCGTTCACACCTTTTAATACTTTGATCACCCAAAGTCACACTTCTGCTACTACTAAAATGACATTTCATGTATTCAGTTATAGTTCTATTTAAATGAAGGTCTTTAAACTCCAATGTAGACCTCCATAATTCAAGTTTTTCTTGGGCTTTTTCTCTCGTTTTATCCACGTCCAATGTAGACCTCATAATTCAAGTTTTTCCTGGGCTTTTTCTCTCGTTTTATCCACGAGAAGATATTATCAGCAAAAAGCATATACCAAGGTACATCCTCCTATAGATGTCCAGTAAGACCATCCATAATTAAAGAAAAAAGATATGGGCTTAAAGTCGATCCCTAATGCAATCCAACAGAAATAAGAAAATATTTGGTCAATCCTCCTTTAGTTTGAACACAAGTAGCAACTCTAGTATACATATCTTTAATCTTGAATATAAGTCATATCACCACTTTTCTTCTCAAGAACTCTCCAAAAAATATCTCTTGGAACCTTATTGTAAGCTTTTTCTAAATTAATAATGTAGATTCTCCTTATTATCTCTGAACTTCTCCATCAAACCTCTCAATAAATGCATACCTTCCATAGTAGAGCTGCCCGGCATAAGTCCAAATTGATTATGAGAAATCTTTGTAATGCATCTTAACCTATGTTCAATTACCTCTCTCATAACTTTAATGTATGACACATCAACTTAATTCTTCTATAATTTGCACACTCTTGTGCATTCCCTTTATTCTTAAAAATAGGGATCAAAATACTCTTCCTCCACTCCTCAAGCATCTTTTTAGTTTTTAAAATAATATTGAAGAGTTTAGAAAAAAGAGTTAACGAAAAACTTAAATTATGGAGGTCTATATTGGAGTCTAAAGGCCTTCATTTGAGTAGATCTAAAACTAAATATATGGAATATAATATTAGTAGTAGCTCTAGTGACAGTTGAAATTATGGGTAATCATATCTCAAAAGGTGTGAACGTTTTAAATATCTCAGGTCTATTGTTCAAAGTGATGGTGATATAGAAGGGGATGATATTTAGTAGATTTCAAGTTGGTTGGTTGAAGTGGAGGAATGCATCGAGTCTATTGTGTCATAGAAAAGTACCGCTTAGACTTAAAGGAAAATATTATAAGATAGTGGTGAGACCCGCAATGCTCCATGGCGCATAATGTTGGCCTTTAAAAGTGAAGCATAAAACAAAATTAGGTGTTGATGAGATGAAAATGCTTGGGTGGATGAGTTGCTTAACACTTAGAGACAAAATGCAGAATGAATATATCCGTGACAGGGTTGGTGTAGCTCCAGTGGCGGACAAGGTTAGAGAGTGTCGTCTTAGATGATTTGGTCACATTAAACGTTGACCTTCCGATGATCTAGTTAGGAGAGTAGATATTTTAGATTCAACTTGTATTAGGAATGGCAGAGGTAGACCAAAATAGATTTAGGCATAAAAATGATCTTAATCTATTAGAATTAAATGAAAATATGACACTCAATAGGACGCATTGGAGGAAAAATATTCATGTAGCTGATCCCCTTAGTGGAATAAAGGCTTGTTGTTTTTGTCATACTAGTAGGAACATATACCGTGCCATATTGTTAAAGTTGATAAACTCTATTCTGATTATTACCAAAAAATAATCCCAATTTAAAAAAGTTAATATATTGCTTAGTTGCATTTATTGTCCTTTTTCTTGGGATGTAAAGATTGACAGAGACACGTGTCATTTAATCATATGGCTAAGTGCCATTTTATTTGTTTAGGGTTAGATGGGTAACTAAATCGAGTCGAGTTCTCACCACCCTCAGCTTGAGCTTGATTAATTAATTGAGCTCGAGCTTAAGTCTATGAGTTCAAATTGGATCACAAACTAACTTGTTTATTATAAAAGAGAGAAAATAATATTAATTTAATCTAGTGTTCTAATAAAATGAACAACTAGAAGAGAAATAATAATAAATTACTTGTTATAAAATATAAAATATTAATATGTAAACAATTTTAATTATTAAAAGATAAATCCTTAATTTTTTAGTATATTTTGAGTATATTTTGTTCTAATATAAAATAACATAATGTGAACTCATGTAAAGATGTCATCTCCCACGCCCGACTCTGCTAGGGTTTCGACCCATGTCGAACCCTAGCAACCCTTATCGCATTAAGATCATTTCTCTGGCTTCGTCTCTCCATTCTCTTCGTCGTCGTCGTCTCGCGTCTTGTCGTCTCTATTCGAAGCCAACAGAGTTTACATCTTGTCGTCTCTGTTTGATTACATCTCACGGAAGACGGGAAGGGGTCGCGTGCTCATTTCCTCCTTCGTCTTCCTTCTTGACTCAGCTCGACAGCACCGAGTGTTTGGTCTCTTCGGTTCCTGACTGTCTTTGGCTGTCATTCCTGCCCTCTGACTGACTTGGCTGGGCTTCTAATTGCTGTGATGGAGTTTCTTCGGTTGAATCTGACAAAGCCTCTTTTACCCACGTGGTGCGTAATCTTCAGGTGGAAACGGTAGTTGTCTTCTCTTCAAGTCATAAGAAATATCGTGATGGTACAGATGACTGCCCATTTATTAAGAATGCGAGCAGAAAAAGTGAGAAAACAGCACTTCTTTCGCGGAGATAGAAATTTCAATCCTGACTGACAAATCCAAGTTTGCTCTTATTGAAAAATTTTAGTGGGAGCACCCACCTATGAAAGTTATCAGGAAAAGTTTTGATGATCTCAAATTAGCAGTAAACTGGAAAGTGAGGCTCATGGATGGGAGACATGTGTTGATTCAATTAACCGTGGTTGAAGACTACACTCAAATTTTCTCCAAAAATATCTCAGCATTGCTGGTAAATCAATGAAGCAACTCAAGTGCTCTCCTGATTTTAACCGCAATCATGAACCTCCTACTGTACCGGTATGGTTCAGTCTACCAGGTCTTCATCAGGTTCTTTACTCTATTGGGGTCATACTTAGTGACCCTATGAAGCTAGATCCACTGACTTTCAACCTAACCAGATCTTCCGTGGCCAGAATACTTGTGGAAAAAGATATTACTTTACCTGATATTACTGAAGTCTTGTTGGGCACAACTCATAATGGATATTGACAACAAATCATCATGGAGCATAGACCACTTTACTGTTCTCATTGTAAGATGTTTGGGCATGCACTTGATAAATGTCATAATTTTCATCCTAATTTGAAATCTAAAGATCAAGTGAATAAGGATGATCTAATCCCACTACTCTGAACATATTTGTTCCATATGGAGAGAAAACTACCACAAAACAGGTTTTGGATATCGCTAAAGATCAGCCACCTACCATCCCTGCTGAAAAGGTGCAAACCGATCATTTACCCAACATCGCAGTTCCTGATGAAGAACATCATACTACAGGTACATATCCAAATGTGTTTATACTACTCACTGTTATTGAAAAAGACTCACTTACATGTCAAGACACACGAGAGTGCTTAAGATCAGCTGGTACAACAAGCAATTACTTCTAATGTTCAACATCCTACACATGTCCGACACACTAGACCAATCCACTGATCAGTCAAGCCAAACTTCGGATGAGGAATGACAAGTTTATTTCAGGAGGAAGAAGAAGACTGGAGGCCGACTCGAGCTTGGAAACTTATTGGATGATACTTTGGTCACTACTGACAATGACACTTATTTTATCAATTTATTAGCTGGCTCCTTTCCTAGAACTAGAGATAGAGATAAATTAAAATTAGGTTGCTCTCTAGCTATCTGATACTATATTTTTTGGCATTTTTATTTTTTTTCTTTAGGTCTCTTGTAATTTTTTGTTTTTTTTTGAATCATTTGTATGTGATGGTTATTGTGGGGGAAGGTGTCATGCTTGGGCCCTTCCACATAATCTATATATATCCTTATTTCCTTTTAATATATTAGCATTTGAGCTTTCTCAAAAAAAATAAATAAATAAATAAATAAATATATATATATATATATATATATATATATATATATATATATATATA
>JXCR01141011.1:121635-164656 GCA_002079205.1 Phalaenopsis hybrid cultivar
AAGAACAAGACCTTTGTTCTACTAGTTTTTATGAACTAGTTAACATCAATAATCCATCTTAATTGAAAACTATGCTTCTTCTGATTTCCTAATTGTCACAGAACCATGCAAACTGCTGTTGGAGTCTTTGGAGGTGAAGCGTTGGTGGATGGAGTCAAAGGGAGCCCCTTAATGGTTGAAAATGCTGGCAATAGTGGTCGCCCAGCTATTTCAAGTTTGGATAGTCCGCCTTTTGTAGCAGTTGAGGCATGCAGGGAACACTTGGTATGTCTTCATATTTTTTAATTAGATGATTTACATGCATGCCACTCAATCCTTATGTATTTACATATCTAAAACCTAAACTTCAATTTTTACATCTATGCCACCTTATCTATGCATGTAGGGCAATGGCTAGTTGTTCGCGAACAACTTGTGTTTGGCTCGTTAAGAAGCTTGTATTCGATTCGTTTGTTAAGTTAACGAGCCGAACACGAACAATTTTTTTTGTATTCGATATGTAAACGAGCCGAACAAAGATTTGTTTGTTCGTGGTTGGCTCATTTTAGCTAGAAACAATTAAATTATATATATATAATAATCGATGAGTAGTATTTTAAAAAAAATTAATTGACTACAAGCCTACAAAGTTTTATAATCAATTAAAATTATTAATTAAAAAATAGAATAAAAATATATTAAATTATATTTAAATGATATTTTAATATAAATATTAAGATTTAAATCTCGCCCTAACCCTTTAAGTCTTACTGCTGCGTGCTACGGTTGTCAAAACGGTTCTTGGTTCATGAATAGCTCGTGTTCGGCTCGTTAAGCAAACGAGCCAAACACGACACATTTTTTTTTTTGTTTGAAATATAAACAAGACACAAACTGTGGTATTTTTTATAGAGCCGAATACAAACTGAGCCTTGGTTCGCTCGTAAGCTCAGCTCGTGTTCGGCTCGTTTGCACCCCTATATGCTTGAAAGGATTATTGCACTTTTTAAAGTTAAATAGGGGTACTTATGATGTGATATAAAGTATTGGGGTGGTACAAATGTAAAAATCAAAGTTTAGGTGTTAGAAATGTAAATGCATAGGAATTGTGAGGTATGTAAATGCCTCTTTATAGTTTTTACTTCACCCTTTCTAATCTCCACTCCTTGAATTCGTACGTTTTTATAGAAGTGATTTGTAATCCCATAAATTTCTTTTATTTTTATCCATGGCTAACTTTCCAGAACTAGATCATTATGCATTTGCTTGTGCATCTCATAGTGGTCGGCTTCGTCTCTCCATTTTGATGTCTTTGATCAGGATAATATTTTCATTGGCTTTATTGCTCTACTCTTCACTTTAATTTTATTTGATTTGCCTTCATTATTCATTGTTTTTGAAAAAAAGGAATTGAATTAGCTGGCTTTTTAGCAGTTCAACTGTTTCTTAATCTGTTGAACTCTGAAAAACTATAACTAGGTAATATGTGGGAGGGTGTGTGCTTAGAGCATGCGAGTCNTCTGTTGAACTCTGAAAAACTTTAACTAGGTAATATGTGGGAGGGTGTGTGCTTAGAGCATGCGAGTCACATTTTCCTTCAATAATCTATGATGGCGGGATGAGCATTTTGGTGATCGGATCAAATTGTAAAAGACCACCCTTAGCCCCCCACATTCAACTTTATAGAATTTGAGGCATCAGTCTAAAGATCACTCCATATTTCTCGAAGCTTATGCTAGTTCGTGGACCATGTCTCTTCTAGTGAGCGCAGCTTCATCCAATCTCCCTCGCTGAATTTTCTTGGAACTTAGAAATCATTTTCTGACCACCAGGGAGCTCAGTATACCACTAGAGGGCTCATTATATAAGGAACATGAGACTCGCCTGTTTTAAAATTATATTTTTCTTTGAGGGAGAAAGAGAGAGAGACCTTCTTATTGATGAAGAATATGTTGGGTATACTATTATTTGCATCTCAATAAATTGAGGAATATGCCACTGTTTGTGCTGGATTCATACAGCCCTATTATGCCTGAATATTATCTATGTTAAATATGATTTTTTACATTTCATTTGACGCTTCTAATTTGTTGGTGACCTTAACCCAACTCATTGTTCCCGTTAGCTTAGGCGCTGTATGTTTTTTCCCTGATAGGGTAGTGTGAATCCTGTACCTCTTCTATGTATCTGAATCAACACTTCTAGAGATTCCGAGGCTTTGAAATTTTATGGTATTAAGTAGCATGTGGATTTGGGCTGACCTCTTGTGGATTCCTGCTTTTCTCTTCAGTGCTGGCTCTTGGCCTTGAAACTGAAAGCTTCAATTCATTGTCACAATGTCACATGTGACTGAGAGAACCACAAGCCATCCCAATAGCACCGTGGTTAAGGTATCTTTAAGCATTGTGGTTGAGAGCCTAAAAAATTCGGTCTGACCTCCCTTGAATATGAATGAGAGAATTTTATGTGAAGTTCCGTGTCATAAAATTCTGGGTCAAATATTTAGAAGGCTGATGAAAAGTAGATAAGACACTACCCATAGATTTCACTTTCATTTTGCGAGGATTTTAAGATTTGGTGTTCGAGGTTTCCCATTGTTGCAAGCTCTTGTAGTTAAATACCCCTCCCGATAATGAGAGCATTTTTTATAAAGGATAATCATTAGAGAGTTGATTGCTCAACATAATAATAGTAATTTAAGTTTAAATTATAGAAATTTATCACTTTGAGCTTAGAGTGCATTTTGGGATGGAATGATGATGAACGTGATCAATATCACATATTTTTGTTGTCCTTGGTTGTTATTGACTTTATTTTATTTAGTTATAGGAGGTAGTCTACCTAACCTAACATAAGAATCCCTGTCAACAACTATATGTTGTTTCGTCCAACAAGATTATGTTGTTCCGGGGTGGATACTGTCTAAGGGGATAATTTTAAGTCAATCCTAACTTCTAGAGTACTTTGTGTTCTATCGGGTATACCCTTTAATTCACTACTCAAAAGAGCAGAAAATTATTAGGGAATATAACTATGATCGTGACCGTAATATAGTGAAGCTTATTGGTCAAACCAACTAGTTGAAGGACTCTGGTTATAACCACTTCATTTATGGAGGCTATGACCAAATCACTTCGATAGAGACTTAGGCCTCGTCTTTATTATCATGGGATTGTTTTGATTGTGAATGTAGTCGTATATTTGATATTATATTTGCTCATTATGAGCTTCTGTTAACGTCAAATTTGCCACGCACAAATTATTGTGGAGGGTGGATGAGATTTTGCTCTTAGTCTTTAATTGATAAAATTTCAATCAAATATTTGAATTTAAAATTTAAATGATTTTCATTGAAATTTGAAAATAAAAGCTTTTAAGTTAAGATTATCTTTTAGTACAACCATCATCAAAGATTTTGCTTAAAACTCTTATATTTAAGGGCTTAGTTTTTAAACAAAGATCGCTTCGATTGAGTTTTGAATTCAGCACGACTATCATCACTATAAATTATTACTGAGTGTGGAGAGAAGAGGACGAGACATAAACTCGAGTCGATTTTGGTTGTCAGTTATCTTGGCTCTTAAAGCTGTAGTAGATAAGTTGGCTAAGAAGAATCCTGAACAGAAGGGAAAACCAATTTGCAGAAGAAATGATCCTATAAAATCAAATAGTGTTTAGGCGTTCTATTGAACTTGATCGTTGTTTTGTGCTCTGTTTGAACGGAGCATTAGAATCGTGCAAAGTCTGTGACTCGTATGTAGAGACAAAGATAGGAGATTCAGATTCAAAGCAGTCACTAGATATGTCAAAGATAGCGTAGATCAATCGTTCGACTGCGATGGGAAAGACTGAAGTAGCCTCAGAGAGTTCCTGTTTCGATCGTGCCTTCGAGGTGTCTTCGAGAGTTCTGCGTCGTAAGCGACGGGTCATGAGCGTCATCTTAGGCGGCTTATCGCTTCACAAGCATCATCATGATCATGAGCGGGAGAAAGCCGAAGCTTCGGTCGCAAGAAAATTGTTGTCACCTCCTCTATTGTAGACAACATAAATATGGCTTCGATAACGTGTAAGTTTGGGAAAAGGAAAAATAATTATTCCTCTTCAATTTCTTAAAACTTTATTACAAGATAAATAACACGAGAAAGCAACCACACTAAGAAAGCCTCAAAATCCTCATGCTAGAAAAAAGAAATGAAAATTACCAACAATTGTTAATTCTAAAAGTAGAAACTACTAAAAATAAAAAATAATAAAAATAGAAGATACCAAAAACATAAATTTCTAAAATTCTGACAACCCCGCATCGGGAAGAAATGCATTATCAGTGCTCTTTAAATTTATAAAAATAGATCTCAATGGCTTGAAAATGTTCGGCTTCACGTAGCTGTGAAAGCATTTTTGGATATTTTTCCTCCCTTATAAGGGTCTTCAAAAAAAAATTTAAATTTGAAATTTAATTATATTATTTTTGTTTATTAAATTATTATTTCGAGCTAAATATGAGCTCAAAAGAACAAACAAACTCAAATTGAGTGGAATATGAATACGCTATTCATAAGACATTTCAACATTAGCTTTTTACGAGCCAAAAAAAATTTCGATCTAGCTGAACACAAACAAACATTTAGCTCGCTCAAGCTTGAATTGTTTTGCATACCCTTTCTTTCTCTCTCCTATCCCCCACGAGTTCTGTACTCCT
Organism: Phalaenopsis hybrid cultivar; assembly: GCA_002079205.1. Lineage (NCBI taxonomy): Eukaryota > Viridiplantae > Streptophyta > Magnoliopsida > Asparagales > Orchidaceae > Phalaenopsis > Phalaenopsis hybrid cultivar. The sequence continues at coordinate 126,314 of JXCR01141011.1, forward strand.
TGAAATTGAAACTCATCATTAGAATCGTTCCACTGTATTCTTTTTGTATAAAAATTATTTATANCCCGAGCAGAACACAAACAAACATTGAGCTCGCTCAAGCTTGAATTGTTTACACCCCTAGTTGCATACCCTTTCTTTCTCTCTCCTATCCCCCACGAGTTGTGTACTCCTTGAAATTGAAACTCATCATTAGAATCGTTCCACTGTATTCTTTTTGTATAAAAATTATTTATAAGTGCTAAAAGAGTCTCCTGACGATCTACATATGGCCATATTAATTCTAAATTCTAAAAAATTATCAAATTAGTTGATAATCTTTTTTATTTGGGATGAAATAGTCCTTCTTAAATTGACACTTGTGTAGTCTTTGAGACTAAAACGACCCCCAAAAAAAGTCAAGCGACCATTTTGGCATTTTTCTCAATTATTTCTATTGCATCCAAGTGAAAATTGCAATGTTGTATTAATATTCCATGTTTTTGGTTTCTTGTTATGCCTAAATTTTTTTCCTCTATTTGCATTAATTTTACTGCCCTTGATCTGCAGGGAGTTCACCCATGTGATAAGAGGAGAACCATAAGGGAATATCAGACACTTTTCCCTGCAATTGATTTTTCGTTGGTAAATGCTCTATGCACTCTAGATTAAATGTCGCAATGTTTGCGGTACTTGTTTATAACGATGAGATTTTACTCAGATCGAAAGTAATGAAGATATTTTATGGGAACCTAATGTAAGAGAGCCAACTGAAGAGGTTGCGATTAGGGGAATGAAATTTTTTAACTGGTAATTCATTTCTTTCATTTTTTATTTTAGTAACTCGTCTAAGGCTAAATTGTTTCATGAGTTTTTCCTTCAATAAAACATGGTAATTTGACATCAAATTAACTGGTTGCTTTTTTTTTTTTTTTTATTTACTTGATTGTTAGATAAAATATGGTTTGCCTATTTGGTTGAATTCAAGTCAACGATAGTCTATAAAATTAGCCTTCGAGTCTTATTTTGCTAATGTCCCAGCTGTCACTGTGATGCTGGTACAGGGTTAAAGTATTTTCATTCAACTGATATGATGCATAGCAAAATGAGTTCATGCAGAGGAATATGAAAATATACAGATCACACTCCACCCATTAATTCAGATTGTTTTTTTTGTATGTAAGCAATCGTTCTAGAATCAGGACCCAAATTTTAACAAATTATCAAAATAATTACAAGTTAACCAAGAATTTTCTATGTTATAAAAATCAATGAGTACTTGTAATTTAATTTTCAAGAATTGAATTTCAGTTCTACCAAAAGTTGAAGAAATCAAGAGCACTAGCAAGCCATTATCAAGTTATGTTAGATGAAATAAGAACAAAAAAAAAACACTAAAAAAAAAAGGGAAAACCATGCCTTGTGTTGAGTCAAGGAGACGACTTTTCTCATAATTAAGTAATTACACTTGTACCCCCTTGAAGGAAATAGACATCCAATTCACACACATGATTGAAAATTAGAAAGAGTATTAGATTTATTAGGTTTATTGGCTTTCCACAGCTGTTATTATTTATTAATTCCCCTTATTCTGCATTATGTAGTTTCCTTTTGATCTTTATTTTATTTTTATTTATTTGATTGTATTTTTATTTCTTNAGTCAAGGAGATGACTTTTCTCATAATTAAGAAATTACACTTGTACCCCCTTGAAGGAAATAGACATCCAATTCACACATGATTGAAAATTAGAAAGAGTATTAGATTTAGGTTTATTGGCTTTCCACATCTGTTATTATTTATTAATTCCCTTTATTCTGCATTATGTAGTTTCCTTTTGATCTTTATTTTATTTTTATTTATTTGATTGTATTTTTATTTCTTNCGTACCCCCTTGAAGGAAATAGACATCCAATTCACACGCATGATTGAAAATTAGAAAGAGTATTAGATTTATTAGATTTATTGGCTTTCCACAGCTGTTATTATTTTTTAATTCCCCTTATTCTCCATTATGTAATTTCCTTTTGATCTTTATTTTATTTTTATTTATTTGATTTTATTTTTATTTCTTTCTTTATTTGAGTCCATTGTAATTGGGTTTAAGTACCCATCTTTGTATAATGAAATATGCTACCTTGACCACCAATTCAACATGGTATTAGAGCCATGGCTCAAACCCTAGAAGATTCCACCTTGCGGCTGCAAAAAATATATTGTTTTTCCCCTGCCGCTGATTCCTCCAATCTTCTTCCTCAGCCGCTGATTCCCGTAGGTCCCTTACAACCGCTGATTGTCGTTGATTCCTCCTTACAGCCGCTGATTGTCGTTGATTCCTCCTTACAGCCGCTGACTCCCGTTGTTTTCTTCTGTCGTTGTTTTTTCCTTTGCCACTGATTTCTGCGGCTGTTTTTTCCTTTGTTGCTGATTCTTATCGTTGTTTCCTCGAGCCATTCCGTTGATTCCTGCCAGCTCGTGACTCCTCCCTACAGGAATTTTAATCAGATTCACGTCTTTATGTACAGGAATTTCAATCGGATTTCTGTTTCTATGTCATGAGGCCTCCCTGCACAATCTTTTACTCGACTGTTCTTTCTCTGCAGCTTGATATTCTTTAGCTACTGGATTTCCCTCGTACCCGCATTTCTATGTCTCAGTAATTTCACATTACCTTTGGCTTTGTTGGAAGTATGGCAGATTCCTCCACCATCGAACCTCTTACTGACAGTGTGTATGAGATCACCAGAGGATCATCATCGACCTCAATCCCTCTACAGACCGGAGGATCATAAATCAACATGACATTTACGACTCATAAACTAATCAACTTTTTGCAATGGTCTCAAGCGGTGTATTTGTTCGTCAAGTGATGCGGAAAATTTGATCACCTCACAGGCATGATCTATGAACCTCCAAAGACTGACCCGACTTATGGAGCTTGGCAAGCAAACAACTCTATAATCATTTCATGGCTAATGAACTTCATGGAAACATCTGTTCATATATGCTTCTCCCTTCAACTAGTGCCCAAAAAGCAGAGTAACTGCACCGGACACTTAGGCGCCTAAGCGCCAAGATCTTGGGATCGTGCTCAGCAAACGGGCGCTTGAGCGCCCAAGGCTGGCACTTAAGCGTCAGCTCCTTTGTTTGCGCTAAAAATATGAGAGCTTGAGCGCCCAAAGGGGGCGCAAATGCGCCCCCCTCTCTGTCAGCACCCAAACCCATCACTTAGGGGCAGGAATCTTGAGGTGCTTCGACTCCATTTACAAAACAATCTCCCACTTGGAGACAATAGCACCCATCACCAGTCCTCTGTACTTGTACTCCATCTGAATCACTTTCATAATCACGTACCGTGGTGTGGCTCAATCCCATTCTCAACCTTCATGAAACCCAACTGAAGCTAAGCGTAGCTTCAATTTACAATTGTTACCACCTTCATCAACATATCTGCAGGATTCTGAGCTGTGTATCTTCTCCAGGAACAACTGCCATCTTCAAGAAAAGAGCGAATAAATGATACCTCCGCTGAATGTGTTTCATCCTGACATAAAAACAACGTTCTTAGTAAGATGAATTGCACTCATACTGTCACTGTAGAGTCTTCCACTCCTGTCCCTTACCCAATTTGGCATGAAACTCTTTAGCCAAATCATATCCTTGCTAACATCAGTAATAACAACATATTCGATATTCGTAGTAGAAAGTGCAACAATCTCCTGCAACTTGGAAACTCAACTCATCGATGTGCTCTCGTACTGTCCACATCTCCTACCAGATTTGAATCTTTGAATCCCTGTAGACTGATCTTTGTATTTCCATAACAAAGTGTCTTGTTGACTGTTCCTAAATGCTTGAGAATCCAATTTAACGTCTCCCAATTGTTGTTGGTTTGAATTGCCTATGTACCTGCTAACTACTCTCACTGCATATACAATATCTGATCCAATACAAATCACATACATCAAACTTCAAACTGTTGAAGCATACAGAGTTCTCTCCATCTGTGCTTGCTCTGCTTTATAGTTAGGCAATAGCTCCTTAGATAGTTTAAAATGACTACCTAAGTGCTAATTGGTTTCACCTCACTCATGTTAAACATTTGTAGGATCTTTTCAACATACTCTGTCTGAGACAACTTCAGTATTTTTGTACTCCTGTCCCTGCTGATTCTCATCCTGAAGATCTTTCTAGTTGGATCTAAATCTTTCATCTCAAACTCACTTGATAACTGATTCTTCAAGTCCTTGATTTTCTTCATATCTGCCCCTGCAATCAACATGTCATTTATATACAAGAGAAACAAAATATAACAATTACCAAAGTGTTTGATGAAGCAATAATGGTCTGCCTCTGACACTTTAAGTGCCAATTGTTTGATATAAACTTGTCGTACCACTGTCTCGGGGTCTGCTTTAAGTCATAGAGATTCTTCTTCAATTTGCAGACCAAACATTCTTTGCCTGGAACCTTGTGGTTACACCATGTATAACTTCTCCAGATCTCGTTGTAAGAAAGCTGTTTTTACATCCATCTGCTCCAGATGTAAATCTTCTTCTACTACCAGACTCAGTTCAACTCACACAATCATCATCTTCAGCACTAGGGAGAAGATCTCTTTATAATCCACTCCTTTCTTCTGCTGGAAACCCTTCACAAGAAGTTTTGCCTTGTAGCGTTTGCTACAAAAGTTTGTCTTGGCTTCAAAGATTACATTTCTTCATCCATGGCGAGCTCCCACTCCCTTGAATCTTCAACTTGAGTGACCTCCTCAAAGAACTCTGGTTCACCACTATCAGTAAGCAACAATTAGTGTAAATACCTTTGTATGGGTTGTTTCACTCTGATCTCTTGACTTTTGTAGCCGGTGTCTGAGGAACATTTAGTGCTCCTTCTGGTTGAGCACTTATTCTTTCTCCATCTTTTGGATCACTAGTATCATCTATCTCCACAAATCTGGATTCTTCAGAAGTAGCTGATGGACTGTAATGAGTTCTGACTCTATCCTTGTACATGTCCATCTTGTTGAAAGTAGCATCTTTTTTACTGACGAATATTTTATTCTGATAATCCCATAACTTTTACCCAAACTCTTATGAGTCATATCCAATGAAGGCACACTTGACAGATTTCAAGTCAAGCTTGCTTCTATAACTTGCATCAACATGCACATATGCAGAACACTCAAATACTCTTACATAAGATAGACATACCTTTTTATCGGTCCAGGCTTTTTCAGGTAAGCATTTCTCTAAAGGTGCCGACGGAACTACAATTAATCAGAGAAAGTGTAGTGTTAGCTGCTTCAGCCCAAAACTGTTTTGGCAAGCTTGCATGCAACCTCATGCTCTTAGTACGCTCCATTATTGTTTTGTTCATGCGCTCAGCTACACCATTATGCTGCAGGGTCCTTGGAACAGTGAACTCATGCTTGACACCCTCTATAGCACATAAATTTTTGAAGTTTTGATTACAGTACTCACCCCCATTATCTGATCCGAAACATTTCAGCTTCAAGTATGTCTCATTTTCTACCATAACCTTCCATTTCTTAAGGACTTCTAATACATCATATTTCTGCCTTCAGAAATAAACTCGTACCTTTTTCATGTGATTAACAATGAATAGGACAAAATAGCAAGAACCTCCAGTGACCCGCTCTTGGAGAAAGTAACTTTTTATGTTTGTCATAAATACAGTCTTCACAGAAATTCAGATCAACTAATTTCAAATCATGAAATTTGTTCTTCTAAAGTATGAACTTCATACATTTATCGCTCATATGACCAAGCTACGGTGCCACAGACCTCCATCCACCCTGGTTCCAGCCACATCAATGAAATCAACCATTTCATTGATCAGATAAAGAGTACTTTCAATGTTTGCTTCGAGCCATCACTAATGCCCTTTTGATCACCTTCTGTGAATCACTTGTAAAAGTTATCACGATTCCTGAATTTGCCAGCTGGCTCACGTAGATAAGATTTCTCTTCGATCTTGGAACACGTCTGATGCCAGTAAGCTTTCAAACTATTTCATTCAACAATTTGATATCAACATCACTTTTTTCTATTATATTGCAGATCTTGCTTTCTCCCAAATAAACTTTTTCTAGATCACTATGAGTGGTTTTTGAATGTCTATTTATTGGGGCAAGCATGAGAAGAGAAACTTGAATCCACTATCTTGGATTCAGAATCATTTTGGATTTCACCTGTGGAGACATTAGTAGAGAAATTATTATCCTGTTCTCCGTCATCAGCTTTCCTTGGAGATTTACTGTTCTTTTTGAAATGCTCATTTTTACTGCAGTTCCAACATTCTCCTCTGCTTGAATTGCAATTTTCTTTCTTGGACTTGGTTCTATGGTTGTCTGTATTCCTGCTCAGATTCATTCTTCTTTTATCAACATTCAACGCAGAACATAAAGATTCATCATTCGCTGCTTTTCTCGAACTTCTTCATTCAGCATCAAATCCACGAGGTCATCGAAGTTCAACTTCAAAGTCCCTGAAGAATTATTCATTGTCGTCACCAAACAATCCTAGCTTTCCGACAAAGAAGATAGTATCACTGGTGCTCTGACCTCATCATCAAAGTTGATCCCAACAGAACGCAACTGGCTCAACGCAATGTGAATGTTATTGAGATGCTCTGCCACTGAACTGTCTTTTACCATCTTCATGTCGAATAATTTCTTCATCAGAAAAACATTATTAGAAACAGACGATTTTTCGTACATCTTGGCCAATACCGCCATGAGATCCACCGTAGTTTTCTTATTCATAATGTTGAACGCAACAGATGAGAGTATTAACCTAATCAAACCCAGTGTCATTTGATCCAACACTTCCCATTCCTCTATAGCCATAGACTCGGGCTTCCTTGTGATTCTTTGTAGTGACAAGTGCAATTTTTTATGATATAACAAATCCTCCACATGCATCTTCCAGAAACCGAAGTTTGTCCTATTGAACTTCTCCACCTTGAATCTTGCTTCTTCGACCATTGCTCCCACTCAATTTGAACCCCGCTCTGATACCAGTTCGTTGGAAAATACTACTCCAAAAGATTCTCTTTCTAGTTTCACCGCAGAATAGGATCACGATTCGAAAAAGCCAAAACAATAAATTTAAGCACATAAATAAATTCAAAATAACTAGAAAAACACATGAGAATTTACGTGAAAAAAGTCAAAACGGAAAAAAATCACGGAGCCACACCACAAATTCACTATGAAAATTAGATATTTTTACAAAAGACTCACACAAGTTTGTTCTCCACACTCACACGAAGAAATTTACACAATATTCTTTCTCTGATTCGACGCGAAAAACACACACTGAGATCCCTGAAATCCTCCTCTCCAACTATTCTCTTCTTCCTCAGGAAATTGTTGAATAACACCAAAGGAAAACTTACATCCAACCCATCATTATGCCGCTCGAAATTGTTTTAAAAACCCAATAAACAGAGTAACTGCATCGGGCGCTTAGGCACCTAGATTTGGTGCCTAAGCATCAAGTTCTCAAGATCGCGCCCAACAAACGAGGCGCTAAAGCGCACAAAGCTAGCGCTTAAACGCGGCTTCTTTGTCTGCGCCAAAAATATGGGCGCTTGAGCGCCTAAAGGGGGCGCAAAGGCGCCCCCCTCTCTATCAACACCCAAACCCAACGCTTAGGCGTCGGGACCTTGGGGTGCTTTGGCTCCATATACACAATAGAGCACAGGGAGTGACGACACATCTCTCAGGAGTTGTAGTTTATCTCGAGTCATTAAATGTCTCATTATGTTATCGCACTGTTGTTTGGGTCATCCTAGTTTTCAATATTTTAAAAGTTTGTATCCGTGGATGATTTCTAATAAAAATTTTCTAATTTTAATTGTAAGACGTGTCAGTTAACCAAACATCATCGGATCCATTACCCACCCACATTTACACACATTTCGCTCTTTTTCATTCACAATGATCTGTGAGGACCCTCTTGCACTCCTAATTACAATAATAAATGGTGATTTCGTATTTTGATTGATGACCACACTTGGATAACGTGGGTCTACATTTTAAAAGACAAATCAGAGTTTGTTGTCTCTTTTCAAAACTCGTACACATTCATTTTAACTCAATTCAAAACTCTTATTCAGGTCATTCAAATCGACAATGGTCATGAGTTTTTTAACTCTATTTTGAATGAATTCTTTATGAAAAGTGTATCCTCCACCATAGCTCGTGTACAGACACACTTCAACAAAATGGGGTAGTCGAGAGGAAAAATTCTCACCTCCTCGATGTTTCTTACTCAATTATGTTTCAATTTAATGTCTCGAAACGGTTTTGGAACGATGTCATTCTCACCGTCACTTCTCATAAATAGGGTCCCCTATAAAATTTATAAGTTCAGAACTCGCTTAACCGTCTTGATGTCATACTTCCCTGTCAATCGGATTTTCTCCACCTTATACCCTAAGATTTTTGGGTCTACTGTTTTTGTTCAGAACACTACCCCAAATTAGAGTAAAATTGATCCCAGATTCATAAAATGTGTTTTCTTTGGGTACTCCACTTAAAAGGGGTATCGGTGCTTGATTCTACTACTAACAAAATCTATGTGAGTGGTGATGTCTCCTTCTTTGAAAGTGTTTCCTATTTTTCCAGCTTGGCTCTGAGTGCGAGGAAGCTTGGGTTCTTAGACACTGTCCCTTATCCTACCCCTTTGGATTTACCCCTCATTGTTTATGCCACTGAGGAGTCCCCCCTCCTTGTTTCTGCCACTAAGGAGTCCCCTGTTCCGTTGAGTGCACCATCTCCTTCTCCCACTATTCATGTCTACACTCGGCCCACTCATTCCAAGATTCTTACTCTTGAACCCACTATCTCTTTACAAGACCTTGACTCCAATCCGGGCGACATCCTCAGTACGATCTCTCTCCGAATGCGAAGGTGAGTTCTCAGAGTAAGGTATGCAATCAGACATGCTCCCTCTATTCTATGGCAAAATATTTCTCTTTCCGTAGTTTATTGCCGATCTACAGAGCATTTGTTACTGCCCCGACGGACCGTTAGATCCCAGCTACTATTGAGATTGCTCTTACTGATCCAGTCTGGAAAATGGAAGTAATGGAGGAGATGATGCCCTTCAGCTGAACCATACGTGGGATGTCATTGATCTTGGGGTGTAGATGGATTTTCAGCACCAAGTTCAAAACTGATTGATCCTTTGAACGCAACAAGGCATGGTTGGTGGCTTAAGGGTAATCATAGACCTACGGAGTTGACTATGAAGAGACATTTGCTCCAATGGTCAAGTTAAACACTATTCCGGTCCTGTTGTCCCTTGAGGTGAATCTGGATTGGCTTTTATTTCAAATTGACATATGGAGAGCTTACAAAAGAGGTAGACATGTCTCTCCCTCCTAGCTTTGACTCTACTGCCTCCAAAGGGCGAGTGTGCGACTGCGAAAGTACCTATATGGGCTAAAGCAGTCTCCAAAATCCTAGTTCAACAAGTTCACAAAGGTGTTTGTGGGTCATGGTTTTACTCAAGCTCAACCAGATCACTCTCTCTTCAAACATTCTTTCAATGGTCATATAGCTATCCTGATTGCCTATGTTGACGATATTGTTCTTACAAGAAACAATCTCTCAGCATTGGAATCCTTGAAAGACATCCTTGCTAAGTCCTTTAAAATAAAAGACTCGGGATCTCTCCTGTACTTCTTAGACATAGAAGTGACTCAGTCATCTCGAGACATTTTTTTATATCAACGCAAATATGTGGTTGATCTTTTAACTAAGAAGAATCTTTTTCTGTGCAAATCCGTGGTTGTATTCATGGATCCCAATGAAAAATTATCAGATATTCTCAATACTATGCTGGTCAACAAGACTCACTACCAGCTCCTTGTGAGGAAACTCATCCACCTCATCCATACTCGCCCCGACATATGTCACGCAATTGGTATAGTGAGTCAATTCATGCATGACCCAAAAAAAACAATTTGTGGTTCCTAGAGCAGTACTAAAGTTGAATTCCAGTATATGTCCTTGGGGATCTGTGAAGCTCTCTAGTTACGCATCATGTTTAGTGAATTTTGTATGTCAACTAATGTCCCACTGCAGCTATTTTGTGATAATAAGGCAGCTATCAGTATTGCGCACAATTCAGTCCAGCATGATCATACGAAACATGTAGAGATTGACAGAAACTTCATGAAGGAAAAGATTTGAGTCCGGGGAGATTTTTATTTCTTTTGTGCCCTTTAGTGGTCAATTAACATATATCCTTACTAAAAATCTTCGTTGTTCTTTATTCGATGACTTCAAATCTAAGTTGAACATAATTGACATCTATGCTTCAACTTGAGGGGAGTATAAATTTATTAAGTATTATTTATTATTTCTCCTTATTTTGTATTATGTAGTTTCCTTTTTATCTATATTCTATTTTTATTTCTGTGATTGTATTTTTATTTTTTTCTTTATTTGAGTCTACTATAATTGGATTTAAATATCCCTCTGAAATATGTTGCATTGATCACCAATTTAACAAATTGTTTTCTTTTAAAAATTCATAAACTACATGCTTTTGAGCATCTATATATAACCTTTTCATCTCCATAGGCTAATAAATGCGTTCCGTAACAGATCAACTTAATCCATATTTAAATTACAATCTTTATTGATAAAATTATTTCCAACCGAATTTAAGATTTCCCTACGGTCCAAAATAGCTGGATGGGGTAGAAAAGCCATGAGAAAGCCTCAGTATTCACAATAATTGAATGTTACAAGAAATACAATCTGAGCCCCCCTGACCACATATTCTCAGGGAGAAGAAACCCATAATCGAACCTGCAGGAAAAAAATGTAGCAGAATAATAGCCAAGCTGTAAAACTTGCAGCACGCTGAACCTTCTAGAAATCGTTATGGCTTCCCTTAGGCTGTGGCAAACCATAACTGTTAGTGAAGGGATGAAGTTGCCAATTAGTTTTGCCTTCAATTTTTTTTTTCCTTTTTTTTTTTCAATCAAGTTTATGGTTTTAAGAATTGAAGCTTGAACTATTCATGTCTTAGTTTATAGAACATCGTGAACAACATTTTTTTGACAAAATTCCAAAACTACTCTTGAATTTATATCGTTTACATGCCAAAGCCCTGTGAGTTCAATTAGTTATATATATACAAAGCTTGAAAAAGGAAGTACTCGGCTTCTTTGAATGCATGGGTACTCTTATCCTTCTTGTATTTTTTGAGCTGTTAAAGGCTGATATTCCAAATTTTGAGAAAATACTTTTCACCTTGCTCTAGTAGTGGTATTTAATGCTGTCAGAAAATTTCAAGGAAGCTGATGTGCGTTTCATTCCTTTTTTCAAGGTTATTGACAAGAAGAGAGACAGAAATAGCAGTCGTTACGCATAGTGGATTTTTGTTTCATACTTTAAGAAGATTTGGTAAAGATTTTCATCCACTAATCAAAGATGAAATCTGCAAACAGTAAGTTTGAAAAATCCTTTCATTTTCATTTCATTGTAAAATGTACCAATTTTTATTGGCTCGCTATAATACTATGCATAAAAAGATTGATTTGAAGCAAACTATCAAATTCACTCAAATTAACTTAAATCAAAGATAAGGATCAAGAAAATTTCAAACTGCAATTGCGAGCCTGCACATTCCCGGTTACCTTATTGTCAACTTATAGTAGAAACTAATCTCATGATCAGGACAAAGGAAGTTCATAACCATTAAATTCTAAACATTATTCATTGAAGCATTCATGTACAATTATATTTCTTTTATCGTTTCAAAGACTGTTTCATTAGACCGAATGTTGTCTTACGTATAATTGAAATATAGATCTGGATTTTATTTCATTTCAAGTTTTAAAAGCATTAGTTTTGTAAATATTTAATGTCAATTCATGTAAAGGTTTTGCAAGTGGCTTCATTTGCATACACCTCTAACTTATTCTTGATCAACATGAAGCAAACTAGATTTCAGCAAGGAAGAAAGAATAAAGGAAGCTAATTGCATTATTTAACACTGCAAATATGAAGCAAACTAGATTTCAGCAAGGAAGAAAGAATAAAGGAAGCCAATTGCATTATTTAACACAATGCAAATATGAAGCAAACTATATTTCAGCAAGGAAGAAAGAACAAAGTTAAATTATATAGCTATATGGGTAATTTATATAGGCTTTGTTGGGTGCTTCTCATTATGAATAGTCATGACTGAAATGAATAAGAGAGAGATTTATGAAATCATAAAAAGTGTTTTGAAATTTCAGTGGGAGTCAGTGAGCTAAGTAGACTAGATTAAATAGAAGCTTTGAAATTTTCATTTTTTTACTATGAACTTTATATGACAATCATGCAAAAAAGTCGCACTGAAATGTTTAATCTTAAAGACGGCTGGAGAAGATTTTATGTGACTGTGCCGAATGGGAGAAAATTTTAGACATTGTGTGTGTAGGATACCCTTAGTTGCAAATATATGAATTAAATTGCAATTAAACTTATTGCACATTGTCAATTATCAATATTGATAAAGAACTCTTGAACATACAAACCATCAAATGTAAAAGAACTTGATGAAAATATGGCAGGGAAGAACAAGAGCTGGATTAAATTTCTCGTCAGATCTAATACTTATCGAATCAAATATTCAAATCGGCAATGAGATATATTGAGTTGTATGAGAAAAACATTAGGACATTCATTCGCTTAAGTCAGAATAAAAATTGGCATGTCAAATCTTTAAAAATTGTTCAATGGCCCTTGTTATTCGACTGCAAAACATTGCCAGTCTACAGAACTTTTGATTTGACTTTCTATTCTAGAACTTCAAATTAAATTTTTTGTCCATTTCTTCTCAAATTTATCATGTGGAGTTTTTTTCTTACCAATAACTGAAGTTCACTAATATCATTTAAGGAATGTTATTCTGGTCTCATTCCTTGATCTTGTTTACTTAATTTTCTCTGAATATATTTCAAACAATATGATATCTCTAAAATATGATTGTTGAACCTTCACAATGGGATTAGTGAGATAAACAATTTTTTCTTGTAGCTTAGATTATCTTTTATGTCAGTTGATTACACAGCTCTCTTTTTAGAAATTATTAGAAGAGCACTGAAATGAAATTTAAGAGAGAACAGTGTATAGAATCATGAAGTATGCTAGAGAGTGTTCAAGAAAATGAAAGATTATTTAGTTTTTGTAGAAGATGCATGAAGATAGGGTTTTTAGTCCAAATAAGGTAGCTTTTGAGTTATGTGAGATATTATAGTTTGATTATGAAGACTGAGTGATATAGAAAGAGTAAAAACGTAGTATCAGGTAGCTAGAGAGCGACAATTTCCCTTCCACACAATCTTTATGTATCCTTATTTCCTTTATATATATATATATATATATATATATATATATATATATATANTTACATAATATGAAAATATGGATATAGAATGAGTAAAAAAATATATAAGAAAAGGTAATAGAGAAGATGAAATTGATGAAAACATTAAGAAAAATGATTAGGTAAACTAACCTCATACTTTTTCAAGTGCAAATCCTCGATGTGATGAAAATAAAATATTATTACTGAAAGCTAATAGGAGATTACAACCGACATACTGAAATGGGAAATAATAACAAATTTGCTACACAAACTCAACTAGAGATTGATCCAGGGGTAGAATATGAATTTAAACCTCATAGAATTACTTTGATAAGACTGAATGGAGGGGAGTTCACATGAAATTTCATGTTTTTTTTTTTTTTTTATACTTTTTTNGTACTGAAATGGGAAATAGTAATAAATGAAGACTGAGTGATATAGAATGAGTAAAAATATATATAAGAAAAGGTAATAGAGAAGATAAAATTGATGAAAGCATTAAGAAAAATGATTAGGTAAACTAACCTCATACTTTTTCAAGTGCAAATCCTCGATGTGATGAAAATAAAATATTATTACTCAAAGCTAATAGGAGATTACAACCGACATACTGAAATGGGAAATAATAACAAATTCGTTACACAAACTCAACTAGAGATTGATCCAGGGGTAGAATATGAATTTAGATACCGCATAGAATTACTTGATAAGATTGAATGGAGGGGAGTTCACATGAAATTTTATGTATTTTTTAGGTTTCAATCTAATATGGATAAAATTAGTGTTCTCCCAGGGACTAACCTTCTTTTTTTGGTATCATCTTTCACAGCTTTGGTAATTGTGAGCTTCGTTCGATGGTTATAGTTGATAAAAGGTGAGAAATTTTTTGGTTATTATGGATCATTTTTTTTATTAATTTATATTTTGTTTTTAAAGACATGCCCGCCCAAATATATATATATATATATATANTGGTGCTCTCCTGGGGACTAACTTTTTTTCTTTTTTTTTTTGTATCATCTTTCACAGCTTTGGTAATTGTGAGCTTCGTTCGATGGTCGTAGTTGATAAAAGGTGAGAAATTTTGGGGTTATTATGGATTTTTTTTTTAATTTTATTAATTTATATTTTGTTTTTAAAGACATGTCTGCCCAATGTATTTTTCATAAATATATATATTTAAAAACAAATCAACATATTTTTAATAATACTCAAAACAATATCAGGTGTTTCTATTTTATTTTTTAAATGGCTAAATATATTTTAATAACCAAATATATTTATTACAAATCAAATCATAATCAAAACAAAGTAAATAAAAAATTAAAAAAAGAAAAAGAAAAAAGACAACTACATACATATCATCCAATACATATGTATTTACACATCCAAGAGCTAAATTTTAATTTTTACATTTATTCCACCCAAATTTTTTATATCACATCAAAAATATTATAATTTCAACTTTTAAAAAGTGAAATGCAGCTTCTCATATATAGATTTTAGATAAGTAAACACAGGAAATGGGCGGTATTTATGTAAATCTTCCAAAATAACAAATGATCCCAAACGACCCCTTAATATTTGAATGTCCCACAACTTCAAATGACTACTAACAAAATTCAACCACCTTTCGCAGCTTATTGGGTTGCGGATCCGGGTCCGACGGCTACAATTTTCCTGGAAGGATTCCTCGAGGGCTTGATCTTCCTAGTGACATTGCACATGATAAGCACCCAAACTCAATTGGAGAACAATAATCTCTTCTGCAACTCTCTGCTTCGTCCCTTACATTTTGTTCATCATTCCATGAAGCATTTGCTTACAGCTATATCATATATTGCCTTTAATATTATATTATTTTTATTATTTTGCTGATTCAAGTCATTCTCAGGCTTATTTGTCCTAAACTTTTATAGTCAAGTTGCATGAAAGTCTTGGGCGGTTAAAATGTTACATTTAAAATTTAGGTAATTAAAATATTATATTTAATATTTTGAGTGATCAGTATGTTAAATATTAAGTTTAAAAAGATTTTTTTTAATTTTTTTTTATTAGCCTCTTTTTACATCATTTTAAAGTGGTTTATGATTTGTGATTTCTTTTGTGGTGAATTAAATTATTTATTTTTTTAATAAAAATAAATTGTGTAATGCTCTTATAACTTTATTAGATATTTTATTTTATATGGGTTTGTTTGATTCTTTTATTGTAAATTTAATAAAAAAAAACTGTATATGACATTTAATTTGGCTAATTTATAAAATAAATTATGTAATATTTGAATCCTGATGAGATTAAGTTACTGAATGCTTTAAAAGTCATACTTCAAATATAAATATTCAATTAATAACAAATGAGGAAATAGTTTTCAATAACATAAAGAGTACCCGAAACATTGCTATTTACATATCAATCAGCATCTTTCATCAATTTTTCAAATTCTCATTTAATTATTAAAATTCATGATAAAACACCAACCAATAGTTTTTTTTTAACTTTTAACATATTCGCAATAGCAATAGTTTGATCACAGCATGTGTAAATGCATCAGTTTGGTACCTTAAAAAATCATCTGAATGCTTAAGTTAAGTTGTAAATATCAATGTTCCGAGTACTTGTATGTAAATATCTCAAAATAGCTTATTTTAGAATAGCATGCAAGTAATTAGTATCAAACTAGATTATTTCTTAGACCTCATAAAAAACAATTATTTTTTTTTAAAATAATAATAATAAGAATTGGGTGGGAGCACAGTGAGCTACTCAAAAGAGCTTCTTGTTCATACAAAGATCAACCTTCATAAAATATAAATATTATTCATCACTGAGTCTTGTAGAGGTATTTTTATTTAGTATTGGGGCTGCTTAAACGAAGTTCAAAGAGAACGAAGGAAAATAGCTTAATTTAGGACAGCATGCAATTTGTTTTAAATTTGAAAGTTTCTATTATTTTTTGGGAGTTCATAAATAAACTATTTTAAAAAGCATTTCATGTCAATTCAATAGAAAATAGAGCCACATGAGATCATTAATGTCTTTAAATTAAGTGGCTGATTAAAACATCATTTAGTATTGCACTAGTATTTTAAACCAAAAAAAAAGATTATTAGAAAAATAGTAGATTTTAGGATACTTCTACATAATTGATTTTTAATTTAAATTATTTAATTATCTTAAATGTTATAAATATATATTATTTCTTAAATATTTAAATTATAATTTTTTTATAAAAAAAAAATTGGATGGATATATATATATATATATATATCAAGAATGGTTCATACTTCATCAAAGCCGATTTATAAATTCCTATATTACAGTCCGTAAGGTAATCTTCTATATATATCATCTTAAGCAATTAAGTTCAAAACCTATATTCTTCTTAACAATTAGGATTGAAAGAAGGTTCACAAATACCCCTCATTTCAATCATTGATCATCAACACATCACTTGAGATCCCCACAACCCAACTCCTAACCATAGTCAAACCAACCCTAACCTCCACAACAATACAAATCATTTTAGCAAATATGTTGCATGCAAAGTATTCATCAGCTATTTTGGTGTCAATCCTTTTCCTAATTAGCCTCTCGAAGCTTTCACAAAATTCAAATCCAAATCTTCCCATAACCTATCTCCCATTTCTCCTTACTCAAATATTCTCTACAATCATTCAAATCTTTCCTAAAGCAAATCATGTTGATGAAAACAGCACTTGTTAGCAACACTTAGGACAACAAAGCAAAACATAATTGAAGTAAGAGATTTCCCTAAACCTCAGTTTTTTTCTCAACAATTAAGCACAACAAGAAGTTTCAAACTACTATATTAATCATGAAGTCATATAAACTTTTACTCTTACCAGCTACTCTAGACTTAAAGCTTCACTTATATCATTAGGCTCATAAATTTTACCAGTGCCATGTACCTGATGAGACGAGGGTGACAATCAAACACCGAAATTTGAGTTTATGTAAACCTAACCTTATGGCCAAGTTTGAATCTATCCAAATGATTGAGATTGAGTAGATGACCACACTAAAGCATGATACTAAGCCTAAAGCGCCACAAATCTACCAATGTTCCATCACCATTTTNTATATTACAGTCCATACTCTAGTAAGGTAATCTTCTATATATCATCTTAAACAATTAAGTTCAAAACCTATATTCTCCTTAACAATTAGGATATACCACTCATTTCAATCATTGATCGTCAACACATCACTTGAGATCCCCACAACCCAACTCCTAACCATAGTCAAACCAACCCTAACCTCCACCACAATACAAATCATTTTAGCAAATATGTTGCATGCAAAGCATTCACCAGCTATTTTGGTGTCAATCCTTTTCCTAATTAGCCTCTCGAAGCTTTCACAAAATTCAAATCCAAATCTTCACATAACCAATCTCCCATATCTCCTGACTCAAATATTTTCTACAATCATTCAAATCTTTCCTAAAGCAAATCATGTTGATGAAAACAGCACTTATCAGCAACACTTGTGAGAACAAAGCAAATCATAATTGAAGTAAAAGATAACCCTAAACCTCAATTTTTTTTCTCAACCATTAAGCACAACAAGAGGTTTCAAACTACTACATTAATTATCAAATCAAATAAACTTTTACTCTTACCAGCTACTCTAGACTTAAAGCTTCACTTGTATCATTAATCTCATAAATTTTACCAGTGCCATGTACCTGATGAGACGAGGGTGACGATCAAACACCCGAAGTGTGAGTTCATTTAAACCTAACCTTATGGCCAAGTTTGAATCTACCCAAATGATTGAGATTGTGTAGATGACCACACTAAAGCATGATACTAAGCCTAAAGCGCCACAAATCTACCAATGTTCCATCACCATTTTTATAGATTGAATTTAAGCCATCACTGCTACCACCAGAAATCACTAATTGACCCTAAACATGATGCAAGATGAAGCCTAAATCCAAAACTTCTAGATCCTCCCACGGATGTGGTGAATAATTGTGTTACTTAGCTCAAAATATACATAGAGAGTCAATTTCTCCATAGCAACCACACTGGTCTTTGTCTTCAAGCTCTTCAAACAATAGTTTATTTTGTCTTTGATGAAATCATGCACATACCTTTTCAAGATGTGGATTCATAATAATAAAAAAATAAACAGCATTTGTTATATTTATGCTTAGTTCTTAATTAATTCATCATACTGCTTCCTGTTAAGAAAGTATCANAACAGCATTTGTTATATTTATGCTTAGTTCTTAATTAATTCATCATACTGCTTCCTGTTAAGAAAGNCAGCATTTGTTATATTTATGCTTAGTTCTTAATTAATTCATCATACTGCTTCCTGTTAAGAAAGTATCAATGCTTTAATGTAACGTGAAAATTTTAGCCTTTATGTGCAAAAGGCTCTGGCCATATATTCAAAAATATTAGTAATTATTGAATGAATGATTGACTAAAATATATGCATTACAAGCATTTCTCATTCCCTGGGCTGCTCGCAACACTTCAATACCGACAGGTTGATTTTAAGTTTGGGTCAATCACAAGTTGACAGGTTGTTTTTTAGTTAATTTTGGTTTAACAGGTCTATTTTGGGTTGGGGGTCAACCCAAATCCGACCCAAAAAATTAAACGGTTTAGAATTCCTAACCCGAATCCAACCAAAAAATTATTAGGGCTAACTCGAACCCAAATTTTCTAGTCAAATTCGGGTCGTGTTGACATGTCGGGTAAATTTTTGACACTCCTATGATTTATTAAAGCATGATGAGAAAGGCCCCATCAAATGATGAATTTAAATTAACATAAATAAAGTTCGATAAAAAATTATATAGGTTGGTGTGTAAAAATCGGATTGGTGTGTCCACCCGAAACAACCCAAAAATTAAACAGGTTAGAACTTTCAACTCGAGACTGACCATAAAGTTAATCGAGTCAAAGTGAACCCGAAATCTCCATTTCAGAGTAATGTTGGGTTGTCATTTCATATCATTTAATGACATCCTTAAATCTAAGAAGGTACACTAGCTGTCAATTTTTATCTTCCAGAAAACAAGAGCATTATTCTCATTCCTAATTCGTTGACCTTCCTANTCTAGTCAAATTCGGGTCGTGTTGACATGTCGGGTAAATTTTTGACACTCCTAACTATGATTTATTAAAGCATGATGAGAAAGGCCCTATCAAATGATGAATTTAAATTAACATAAATAAAGTTTAATAAAAAATTATATAGGTTGGCATGTAGAAATCGGATTGGTGTGTCCACCCGAAACAACCCAAAAATTAAACAGGTTAGAACTTTCAACTCAAGACTGACCATAAAGTTAATAGAGTCAAAGTGAACCCGAAATCTCCATATCAGAGTAATGTTGGGTTGTCATTTCATATCATTTAATGACATCCTTAAATCTAAGAAGGCACACTAGCTGTCAATTTTTATCTTCCAGAAAACAAGAGCATTATTCTCATTCCTAATTCGTTGACCTTCCTANAATTGAAGATTACAATATTCTGATATTCATGAATATAAATGACAAGCATGTCCATTGCAGCACTGTTAACTTGATAGCTAAAAGAAATAAAGCTCTATGCATAACATAATATCATACAACTTGTATTAAAAAATAAAAACAATGTATATAATAAATAAAATTGATTAGAGAAGTATCAAAATTATTGAGTTCTCAACACATTTTAAACCAAAAAATTATCTAGGAAATTGATTAGAGGGGTATCAAAATTGCATCAAAACAATAATTGTTCAAGTAAATAGTTTTTCCATTTTAAGAAACTTGTTATACTTCAATTTAAAGAAACAAGTAGTTATGTAGCATCAATCTCATAGTCCATATTTATCATCATCCACACGCAAGCATTTGCATGATTTGTGTTGTCAAAGAGTAAAATTTGAAAATTAAATAAAATTTGCTCGAATTGAAAAGAATGGAATACTTTACGTTTACTATAAGTAGTACATGAATTATCACATATAAACTTATCACACCAGTGCAGTTCTTTTTAGTACCCGCTATCAATAGTTCACAATCTCATCAAACTAGTAGCACTTCTAAAAAAAGACCCGAAGAACCATCTGTCAGAATATTGCATGTAAATTTAAAAAAAAAAAAGGAATCAGAGAAAGAATTCAAGTTATTAGTGATTGGTTCATAAAAAAAGCCTAGTTAAACAAATTGATGACTAGACTAATAATAGAACTTCTCAAAATTTTCAACTTAAAAGCATTTTTCGCAATACGTTATATGATTTTACTAACATGCCTTTCTAATAGTTAGTTCCTTAAAGAACTCCTGAGGACAGATTTTGGAATTTAGACGGACCATTACTTCATCAATCTTATTCAAAATAATAGTTAGTTTATTATTGTTATAGTTAATTGTCAACTTTCTATGAATATCTTTATGAAAACTATGTATATGTTGTGCAAATTTATTAAACCTAGAATTAACAGAAGGTTCAATAAGATCGACAAGTTTTGTAGGTTACCCTCTAACTATTTCTAAAGAATTTATACATATAAATCTATAGACAAATGAATTGTATGCAAATTCAATCTTTGATAATATGAAAGACAATTAGATGCATGCATTCTAATCATATATCACAAAGAAAAAACGAAGTTATCAACTAACTCAACTTTTTTACTAGTTTGTGTAATAAGCCGTTGAAAATTCTAATTAAATTCTCATATTTTTCATAAAGGTTTTTAAAAAAATTGATGAATTTCACATATCTATCAAACACAATATTTTTTAAGTCAACAATACAAGTTAAAAACTTCATTATGATATAATTTTCCTATAGCATGAAATAAAATAAGCCAAGTAAAAAAAAAAAATCAAAGCAAATAAAATCATTCCGAACAGTTTATGACAATCCTAGCACAAGGCTCATATAAAAGTGTGTACTAAGCACTAATACTTTATTTTGATTTGGACATTTAATAAGCTCAAGATTGTGAAATAAGTGCCACATTTCCGTTTCAGTTATAGCTACAGTTTTATCCTAACCAAAGTGTCCCATAACATCACTAGGAGTCAATTTCAGAACAACAAATCTCTTACAGATGAATCAAGCATGAATAAATGAGTTCCAATAAAGCCAACCATTTTTAATCATTCAATTTTGTTTGAAGCTCGGAAAAGCATTATTTAAGACCTGAAATTTAATTAAAATCATTAAATGTGGTTTATTATACATCAGTCTGATCAATATCAATCAATTTAACTTTCATTGCATGCTAAATATTAGCATTTAAGCTCAATGCATCAACAAGCTTACTCTTTACACTAGCATAGTGTTTCAATACAAAATTGATTTAACAACATCAATTTTACATAAATATAACTTAATTTGTTTTGGGAATTCAAATATTTTAATACTAGATGATTATCATATAAGACACTATTCAAGCAAAAATATAATATCTCCATTATTTGGCTTCTTGCATAATAGTATAAAACCCTCCATCATAATTTAAATATTTTTGTTTAATCTCATTCAATTTTTCACTAAAATAAGCAATCAAATGCTATACTTGAAATAAAACTTCTCTAATACCTATACTTGATTCAATATAAGAAACCTCAAACACTTTATTAAAAATTAAAAAAAAATCAGATTAAGCATGTATGCACTTATAAGCCCCTCAATAATCTTAAAAGCGCAATCAGTTAATTTTGTCCATTTAAATTCTCTTTTATTAAGACAATTAGTAATTGGTGTTATTATGGCACTAAAACCTTTGTGAATGTCTACAAAATGTAGCCAAATCATGAGAGCTCAAATCTCATGAACACTGCTGTGTTGACCAATTACTTTGACTTTGCTACGATCAATAAATGGTTCATCAGCCGAAACAACAAAGTCTAAGAATATCAAGTAAAACTCAAAGCACATTTTTTTAATCAAGATGTTAATTTCTCAGTCTGCAATACTATGAAGTTTAAGGCAACATAACCATGAAGGCTACAAAATAAGAAAATTAGGTGGAACCAAATACTTGATATAGTGAAGGCTTGTGAGTACCAGACAACTCAATGACGAAGATTGGGCTAATAGAAATTCTAAGAAAAAATCAAAAGCAATATAACATGCAAAAAAACTAGAGAGAGTTGGTAATTTTCATTTCACAATTTGTCCATTAATTATACAATAATAGGAGAGCTTCTAGTCGGAAATATAGAAAATCAAGGACTAAAATTTGGCCATACAAATAATTTAAATAAATCTGTCCATACTGATTGCTGAGGAAGCTTCTATGAAAATACAGATCGATGAGGAAGCAATACACAGGGCAGATGTATTAGTGTGTTGACTGTGAGTTGAACTAGGAGGGGGCAAGTAATGGAGCATGGCTAGGAGGTGTATCCGAGGTTTGATATTTATCATAGAAATAGAAATGTTTCCACAACTTCAACATCAAAAAGAACTAGTAATTGAACTAAAAGCCCAAAAGTCGAGCAATTATAATCTGATGTGAGACCAAATGACTCCAAAGAATGAATGGCTGATGAGTACCCAAGGCAAGTCCAAGACCGAGAACACAACCCGTACTCAATAGAAATCATCTTAGTAATGATTACACCAACAAAGTAATATAAATTTTGAAAACTCTGAAATAAAAAATAATAATAATAAAATCATTGTTAACATTACAAGTTGCTTATCACAAGGCTCACAACTTACATTTCCGATAATTATTAGATTTGAGATTTGCATCAACAAGATGGCATTTTATGTGTGGCATGAGGCTTGAAGAAAAATTAACAATTAAGCTAGAAAGCCACATTTCCGGTGTCAAAGCTTTCTTTTGAGAAGGGTGAAATATCAAACTAGATTGCTATGACTTTACAATAGCCTAGTATAACCTGATTCAAGCCATTCTAATAGTACTTTTATTGTGAATTGTATTGTTTTGTGTAATTCATTATTATGTATGTCCAGCTAGAACACATTAGAATACATTGCATTTGTTTCAATAAAATCTACTTCTATTAATTTTCTTGAAGTAAAAAAACTTAAGGAAATAAGCATGAGCCATAGAATCCATGATTTAAAATCCATCTTCAGAAGCAAACCAATCTGGTCAAAATTTGCAGAGTCCTAAGCTCTTCAATATCATAAATTCACAAGCAACTAGCCCATCTAAAGCCAGATAATGGAGGTCAATCCAATCTTAAGCCATAGCCGAACGTCTTAAAGATCAAATTTTCTTCAGCCCTCCAGTATACTAATCTGGCAACTTCTTAATGATGATGGCTTCTTTTGTTTCTAAAATCAGTGGAAGTATATATTTTACCTAGAGGGGAGAGGAGGAGAAGGGTTTGAAAATCATTGTTCTCCTCTTTGCCATAAAGCAGAACCTTTTGCTCCTGTTTCAGCTCTATTTAAGGCAAAAAACAAAATAAAATGTCAGAGAATAGTAAGCCAGCTAAGGTTTACGATTTAAGATTAAGGACTTTACATTCAAGTTGACTAGATTCACCCTCTTAAAATAATGATAGCAAATATCTTAAATAAGAACATATACAACAAGCTAACATTAAAGGAATTCTCTAAAAGACATTTTCTTCGTTGTCTTCATTATCAACCATTTTTACTCTCCTGCGCTTTTAAATATTCATTTTTAAAGAGGAGATAAAAAGGAAAAAGAAAAGAAAAAGTATGTAGCAGCAAATTAAACTTCAGAAATACATAAGACATACTTGAAACCCTTCTCTCACTTTATCCAGTTGCCTGGCTGAATTTGAAGCTCCCAAATACAATCTCTTCGGATCCCATATTATCGTACTATCAAATGCAAACCCAGACATATCCACATGAAACCTTCTTAGTCTTTTGCTCTTTTCATTAGTATGCCACCCAATAACTCGGCTTCCATTGCATACTGGGCCTTCAAGTATTGCGCTGTTTTTACTTTGAGCAAGCATTGCGACAGGCCAAATTCCAAATCTCCTGCACGTACCGTACACATCAATTCTATACCAAAAAAGAGAATCTATCGAAGAATAAAATAAAATAAAAAAAGTAAAATTCATTAAAATAGCTTGTCATTTGTTAAAACTTTAAGATCCACATGGAAAAATTATAGAGAGGAACCTTAGAAGTTTACTAACAGTATAATAAGATCTTAAGGGCCCACTTCTCTAATGAGTAGGAAAATGTTGGAAAAAATAAATTTCATAGTTGATGCACTCAATTGGATAACATGAACATTACACGCTCATTCCTCTGGATTAGATTGATAAAATAAATTGTTAGGAATGAATAAAGTTTCTAAAATCCGTCGAGTCTAAACCAGCTTAACTCAACAAAAATAGAAGTAGCCCATAGCCTTGAGTTGGCTATTAATCCGAGTCACCCAGAATTGAGGCTCAACAAATTTCCTAGCCCTAGTCAGAATATAAAACTCAAACATTGGATTCATGCAAGGGACTCTAGCATTTGTTTGCTTAATAAGTAAACTGCATCCTTGCCTAGGCTATTCACTCACTGAGTGCAAGCTCTCACTAGGACAACACACCAAGGGTACTCAGCCTTTTATTAGAAATAGCTTATGGTTGCCACCTAGTAAGCAACTGGCAGCCTAGTTTACTCGCTACAAGCATGGCTATACTAAAATAATTGATGCACTTATTTATTTANCAAAAATTGCAGAGTCCTAATCTCTTCAATATCATAAATTCACAAGCAACTAGCCCATCTAAAGCCAGATAATGGAGGCCAATCCAATCTTAANCTAATCAATAATTTGAGCATGGAAGACATTGGATAACATTGGATCCACCATCCTATAATTTGATGCAAAGTCATGATGCAACTCAACGGATAACATTAGATCCATCATCCGGAAAGTAGAGCATGGATGATACCAAAGATTAGAAACAAGCCATTAATCGAACCGTAAAGCATTCCTTACTAAACAACCTTAATAATGATGAATTTATCACCTCTGAGAAGCCCCAAAACATTGAGAATTTTCTTACTTAGATGATCCAATAAATTATAGAGAGATTCCCTTGAGCAACCCCTACTATTTAACACCAATAGTGTGGCACAATTGCCTCTGCTGGGCCGCTAAACCTCCCTGTGAGTTGTGTCAGCACTTTTCCATGATAGATTAAGCTAAATCAAGAAGAACATAAAAAAAACTCATTATTCTGACTTGGGAAACAACTAGCTTAACTCACTGATATTTTTTAGATTGAAATTGTTGAAGCTCAGCCTACTGCCATATTCAAGATGTTGATTCTAAACTCTTTCATGGCAACATCAAACTCGATTGACCATATTGCTTGCTCCAAGTCTACCATTCTTTGTTTATTATTCATGGTATTATGAAGTGTCTCTTGCTCTTTATTATTTTTAATGAGATGCCACTATGGTAGTTCCCACAACTTTTGTCGAGTAGAATCACTGAATATACTGATTTCATTAGCGTGCAATGACTGCTAAAGAATTCTTACACTAACAATAATATAAGAGACGAGTGAGAACAACAGCAGTTTGTGACTCGGTTTAGCTGGAGAAAGTAGATAATCAAGATTTGGAGCCCATTATCGCCTAGGCGGCTCTTGTTGGGAGACTCCCAAAAGATCCTTTTTGACATGAACTTGACCTCCAAAACTCAAACTTCAGCCAAGTTATCAAGCTCATTAACTCCTACACCATTGTTGAAGGGTTAAATCACGTGATTTCAATTTGAGCTTCTATGTTGTGGTCCTATCTAGGATAATTGGTGATAACTTCCAGATTATGAGAATAAGTTGCATAATCACATGAATAGGTTGACCAAGCAGCCAAATGATTATTGTCCATATCAACAACAATAGAATTTTGGTCCTCTCACCATAAGAGGCATAAGCAAGATGTTTGACTTGTGACTTTGTGAAATGGGGGATCCTCTTAACCAACCAGATGTCAAACTTATACTCCAGTATGAAAGTCGTTTATGAAGATTGTTGGCACAAATTGTGATAAGGAGTATGTACATCTACCATTGCCATGTATCTAGAACCTAATACCCATGATATCTCCAAATATTGTATTTTTCACGAGGATCATGACCATAATGCAAAAGCTAATCACCACCTTCAAATGCAAGTTGAGCAGTTAAATCACATAAGCAAGCAAAAAAAAGTTGTTCACATTAACCCATGATGACAACAAGCAATAGGGCTGCAAATGACATGAGCTTTCGAAAAGCTACTCATGACTATGCTTGATTAGAGATTTTTTATCTTCGTCTAATTTAGTAATCAAACAAGTTTGAACACCTTTTTAAATACTCAATTATTAAATGAACCAATATGAACATATTGTTGCTCAATTCGTTTATGATCACGAACAAGATCGTTTAAAGCTTCGTGAACAAACTCGATAAAATGCTCGATTAAAACTTAATAATGATTTAAAATTTAATATAAATTATAAAAAGAATTATAATTTAATTTAAACTAACAGGATTAGAATGAATTTAACATTAAATTACATTTTATAATATTAACAAAAACATAAATAAAAGATTAATTAAACNGATTCGTTTATGATCATGAACAAGATCGTTTAAAGCTTGTGAACAAACTCGATAAAATGCTCGATTAAAACTTACTAATGATTTAAAATCTAATATAAATTATAAAAAGAATTATAATTTAATTTAAGTTAACAAGATTAGAATGAATTTAACATTAAATTACATTTTATAATATTAACAAAAACATAAATAAAAGATTAATTAAACAATTTTAAAAAAATAATTCCATATTTTAATGTGAAACTTTACATTAAATATAATTTAATGAAATTATAATTTTTTTTGTGAACCTCACAATAATTACAAAAAAAAATTATTAAAAAAAACAAAAAATAAATATATACATAAATTAATAAATAAATATATAAATCTTCAGACTAATTATAATTTATCCTCATTTTTTTCTATTTTGTTTCGATCAAGTATCATAAACAATAGAGATTTTTTTAATACGNATTTTTTTTTGTGAACCTCACAATAATTGCAAAAAAAAATTATTAAAAAAACAAAAATATAAATACATACATAAAATTAATAAATAAATATATAAATCTTCAGACTAACTATAATTTATCCTCATTTTTTTCTATTTTGTTTCGATCAAGTATCATAAACAATAGAGATTTTTTTAATACAATAGAGAGTATCAAAACTAATTCTTTTTTTTAAAAAAAATAATACAATCACGTTAAAACTTAAAAGGACAACTCAAATTATTGAGGGGAGAGCTTAACAAATAAAAAAANTTATTAAAAAAACAAAAAATAAATATATACATAAATTAATAAATTAATATATAAATCTTCAGACTAACTATAATTTATCCTCATTTTTTTCTATTTTGTTTCGATCAAGTATCATAAACAATAGAGATTTTTTTAATACGATAGAGAGTATAGAAAACTATTTAAAAAATAATAATAATAATACAATCACGTTAAAACTTAAAAGGACAACTCAAATTATTGAGGGGAGAGCTTAACAAATAAAAAAAGCCAACAGTGTCACCATTTAATGTGATTCTGTGAAACTTTTACAGAAAAATATTTAGTCTCACATTGGAATTGGAATTACTATTATTTTTGTTTAAATTAAAAGACATAGCAAACACAAATGAGTGTTTCTAGCAATTTGTGGGCATAAAGCCTATGAGAGTTATCTTTATGATCATTCTTATTAAAAGAGTAAAAAAAATTTAAAATAAAATTTTAATTTCCAAATTTAATTGAATTATTTTGATTTATTAAGATTCAATAATTTAGTATTTATACAGATTTAATGAGTTCAGGTTTGCCTAAAAGAACATTTATAGTAACTTAATCAACTCGAGTTGGCGATCAACTCGATTTGATGCTTTGATAAAGCTAAACGAGATGCCCAATTAAAAAACACATGCTTGATTTAATAAAGCTAAACGAACTGTTCGCCTAAAGGCCAAAATTGAGTTTGAGCATAGCTCAAATTGAAATTCAATATTAATAAATTAAAATGANACAAATTTAATTGAATTATTTTGATTTTTTAAGATTCAATAATTTAGTATTTATACAAATTTAATGAGTTCAGGTTTGCCTAAAAGCACATTTATAGTAACTTAATCAACTCGAGTTGGCGATCAACTCGATTTGATGCTTTGATAACGCTAAACGAGATGCTCAATTAATAAACACATGCTTGATTTAATAAAGCTAAACGAATTGTTCGCCTAAAGGCCAAAATTGAGTTTGAGCATAGCTCAAATTGAAATTCAATATTAATAAATTAAAATGAGCAGAATTTGAATAGTGACTAAAAAGCTTGAATCGAGTTAGAGTCATGTTTAAACAAACTTTTATTAAACAAGCTTACATATGAATAGGCTCCTACTCGGCTCAACTCGATTCGTTTGCAGCCCTAACAAGCAAGTCGCCAAAAAAAAAGAACAAACAAGAATGTTAAAGCATAAGAGATTCAACTTATAAGGATCGTATTAGCCATCTTTAGTTGAGTTAGGGCAGAACCATCAAGTTAGGCTAGTCTTGAGCAACTAAGATAAGTAGAGTTATGCTTCCCATAACCTTCATTGATGTCAATAGGCCATCAATTGGCAACCCTTAAAATGATTTTATGGTCTTCAACACTCTCATTGCCAAAATGATGGTATAGTCTTCAACACTCTCATTGCAAGTTAACCAAGGCTGCAAACAGATTGAGTTTAGTCGAGTAGAAGCCTGTTTTAAACTAGAGCGTGTTTACTAAAAACTTGTTCAAATTAGGCTTGAGCTCAATTTATGTTTTTGAGTCACTCTTCAAACTAGGTTCATTTTGCTTCATTAATGTTCACCTTCGATTTAAACTCTGTTCAATATTGATTTTAATGTCTTTAATCTAGCCACTCCTTTAGCCTTATCAAACTAACTATTTAGCGCACCTGAATTCGCGTGGCGCGACAATGGACTGCGATTTGTGTCTTTTGGTTTTCGCGTCGCGGCAGCATTTCGTGGCGGCATTTTAAAATAATTCGTTAAAACACAACCACAGGTTCGACCTGCGGCCTGTGTTTCTTCTTTCTCAGTAACAGGTTCAATTACCCCGCGGCCCCTCTTCTCATCTCTCTCGACCATGCTCGCTCTCCCGCGATTCTTCTGCCCTAGGTAACTCTCTCGTGGATCCGTGGCTCTAGTTGTTGGGCATTGTTTACAATTGGCTATTTTCAATTGAGAGTTGTTTTTCCGGTGACCCTTACATTTTTCTCCATCTCCCATCTTTTCTTCCACTCAAATTTTGGTGGTTTGTGCACTCTGTGCTCTATGTAATAAAGGAAGTCCTTCGGTTTGGTAGATCACTTTCTTCGGTTGATGGTTATTGCGTTGAGGTTTGTATTCTCACTTCCCCTATCTCTTCTCATCTTCGGCTCGATTTGGTGGTGGTGTGCATGATTGGCTCTGTGTGGTGTTCCCTCTTCTACCTGTCTTGTTCTTCACCTCTTTCCTCTATTCTCTGTGTGGTTGTGCGCATTATGTTGGTTGATTTCATCTTTGTTTTCTCGGTTTTGGTGCTTTCGATTTGATTTGCTCGGTTATGCGGCTTTGATACTTCATGTTGCATTATGGGGATCTTTGGTTTTTTTGGTGCTAATCCTATTACGATTGCTTTGAGTGCCCTATATGTGGTCTGTTCGATTTCATTTGGTGCTTTTACTATGGGGAATTTGAATTTTTTTATGAACTTTGATATTTCAGTAGGGAATTTGAAAAATAGATGGAATTTTGTGCTGGATTTATTAATAGCAATATTTTAGGTGTTGTGTATGTGTTGAATATGGGCTGGAAACATGAATTTTGAGTTTCAGTGGAAATTTCATGCTAGATTTGTATCTTGTTATTTTCAATTTCACTAGAATTTTAGTGGAAAAACTGGATGTATATTTATATTTTCAGTGGGAATTTCAATGGGCATTTCACTAGAATTCCATGTTAGATTTGCATACCACTGAAATCATGGGACTTTGGTGCTGGATTTTCATATTGCTATTTTTAATTCCAGTGGAGGTGGTGGTGTAGGAGAGTTGGTGAAGTGTGGACATGGTGGTGTGTAGTGTGGAGGTGGTGGTGAAGGATGGTTGTGTGATGAGGAGGTGGTGGTGAAGGATGGTTGTGTGATGAGGAGGCGGTGGTGTGGTTTGTGGATGTGTTGTGTGGTGTGGAGGTGGTGGTGTGGTTTGTAGATGTGTTGGTGTGGTGTGGAGGTGGTCGTGTCGGTTGGTTGTGTGGTGTGGAGGTGGTAGTGAGTGGATGTGTTGGTGTGGTGTGGAGATGGTGGTGTGTGGATGTGGAGGTGGTGGTGTAGTTTGGTTGTGTAATGAGGAGGTGGAGTTATGGTTTGTGAATGTGTTGTTGTGTGGTGTGGAGTTGGTGGTTTGGTGTGTAGATGTGTTGGTGTGGATGTGCTGGTGTGGTGTTGTGAAGGTAGTGGTGTCGGGTGGTTGTGTGGTATGAAGGTGGTGGTGGTGGTGTAGGAGAGTTGGTGTAGTGTTGAGGTGGTGGTGTGTCGTTTGTGGAGGTGTGGTTTGTGGATGTGTTAGCGTGTGGTATGGAGGTGGTGGTGAGGTGTGTGGATGTGATGGTGAGGTGTGTGGATGTGGTGGTGAGGTGGTAAAGATCAGAATCTCGTAGACTTCAAAGACAAAGGAGGATCCTATAGTACTCATATCGCTACTTGTTGCAACTGCCTCTGAAAGAGCAGCCATTGAGTCAATGAAACGCATGTAAAAAGATCGTCTATTATGGAACTCAAACTTGATAAGGGTGTGTCGGTCAACTTTTTCGATATAGATTATTTGAAAATATGGTATATGAAAATAATTTTTGAAATTTAATTTNACTGGATTAGATTGATAAAATAAATTGTTAGGAATGAATAAAGTCTCTAAAATCCGTCGAGTCTAAACCAGCTTAACTCAACAAAAATAGAAGTAGCCCATAGCCTTGAGTTGGCTATTAATCCGAGTCACCCAGAATTGAGGCTCAACAAATTTCCTAGCCCTAGTCAGAATATAAAACTCAAACATTGGATTCATGCAAGGGACTCTAGCAGTTGTTTGCTTAATAAGTAAACTGCATCCTTGCCTAGGCTATTCACTCACTGAGTGCAAGCTCTCACTAGGACAACACACCAAGGGTACTCAGCCTTTTATTAGAAATAGCTTATGGTTGCCACCTAGTAAGCAACTGGCAGCCTAGTTTACTCGCTACAAGCATGGCTATACTAAAATAATTGATGCACTTATTTATTTATTTATTTTAGCCTATCATGTAACATGATATTGGACCATAGTGATAAATAGGAGGTCAGGGCTTCTGGACACTTCATGCATATGAACCGAATGTGCATTTTTCTGACAAAATCATTGTCCATGGGATTTCTCAAAATTTCTGTCTACAATTTTAAAAAATCTAATAAACAAAGAAATTATATAATCAATAATTTGAGAATGGAAGACATTGGATAACATTGGATCCACCATCCTCTAATTTGATGCGAAGTCATGATGCAACTCAACGGATAACATTGGATCCAGCATCCTGAAAGTAGAGCATGGATGATACCAAAGATTAGAAACAAGCCATTAATCGAACCGTAAAGCATTCCTTACTAACCAACCTTAATAATGATGAATTTGTCACCTCTGAGAAGCCCCAAAACATTGAGAATTTTCTTACTTAGATGATCCAATAAATTCTAGAGAGATTCCCTTGAGCAGCCCCTACTATTTAACACCAATAGTGTGGCACAATTGCCTCTGCTGGGCCGCTAAACCTCCCTGTGAGTTGTGTCAGCACTTTTCCATGATAGATTAAGCTAAATCAAGAATATAAAAAAACTCATTATTCTGACTTGGCAAACAACTAGCTTAACTCACTGATATTTTTTAAATTGAGATTGTTGAAGCTCAGCCTACTGCCATATTCAAGATGTTGATTCTAAACTCTTTCATGGCAACATCAAACTCGATTGACCATATTGCTTGCTCCAAGTCTACCATTCTTTGTTTATTATTCATGATATTATGAAGTGTCTCTTGCTCTTTATTATTTTTAATGAGACACCACTATGGTAGTTCCCACAACTCTTGTCGAGTAGAATCACTGAATATACTAATTTCATTAGTGTGCAATGGCTGCTAAGGAATTCTTACACTAACAATAATATAAGAGATGAGTGAGAAGAACAGCAGTTTGTGACTTGGTTTAGCTGGAGCAAGTAGATAATCAAGATTTGGAGCCCATTATAGCCTAGGCGGCTCTTGCTGGGAGACTCCAAAAAGATCCTTCTTGACATGAACTTGACCTCGCCAAGTTATCAAGCTCATTAACTCCTACACCATTGTTGAAGGGTTAAATTGCGTGATTTCAATTTGAGCTTCTATGTTGTGGTCCTATCTAGGATAATTGGTGATAACTTCCAGATTATGAGAATAAGTTGCATAATCACATGGATAGGTTGACCAAGCAGCCAAACGATTATTGTCCATAGCAACAACAATAGAATTGTGGTCCTCTCACCATAAGAGGCATAAACAAGATGTTTGACTTGTGACTTTGTGAAATGGGGGGTCCTCTTAACCAACCAGATGTCAAACTTATACTCCAGTATGAAAGTCGTTTATGAAGATTGTTGGCACAAATTGTGATAAGGAGTATGTACATCTACCAATGCCATGTATCTAGAACCTAATACCCATGATATCTCCAAATATTGTATTTTCCACAAGGATCATGACCATAATGCAAAAGCTAATCACCACCTTCAAATGCTAGTTGAGCAGTTAAATCACATAAGCAAGCAAAAAAAAGTTGTTCATATTAACCCATGATGACAACAAGCAATATGGCTGCAAATGACATGAGCTTTCGAAAAGCTACTCATGACTAGGCTCGATTAGAGATCTTTTATCTTCGTCTAATTTAGTAATCAAACAAGTTTGAACACCTTTTTAAATACTCAATTATTAAATGAACCAATATGAACATATTGTTGCTCGATTCGTTTATGATCATGAACAAGATCGTTTAAAGCTTGTGAACAAACTCGATAAAATGCTCGATTAAAACTTAATAATGATTTAAAATCTAATATAAATTATAAAAAGAATTATAATTTAATTTAAGTTAACAAGATTAGAATGAATTTAACATTAAATTACATTTTATAATATTAACAAAAACATAAATAAAAGATTAATTAAAAAATTAAAAAAAATAATTCCATATTTTAATGTGAAACTTTACATTAAATATAATTTAATGAAATTATAATTTTTTTTGTGAACCTCACAATAATTACAAAAAAAAATTATTAAAAAAAACAAAAAATAAATATATACATAAATTAATAAATAAATATATAAATCTTCAGACTAATTATAATTTATCCTCATTTTTTTCTATTTTGTTTCGATCAAGTATCATAAACAATAGAGATTTTTTTAATACGATAGAGAGTATAGAAAACTATTTAAAAAATAATAATAATAATACAATCACGTTAAAACTTAAAAGGACAACTCAAATTATTGAGGGGAGAGCTTAACAAATAAAAAAAGCCAACAGTGTCACCATTTAATGTGATTCTGTGAAACTTTTACAGAAAAATATTTAGTCTCACATTGGAATTGGAATTACTATTATTTTTGTTTAAATTAAAAGACATAGCAAACACAAATGAGTGTTTCTAGCAATTTGTGGGCATAAAGCCTATGAGAGTTATCTTTATGATCATTCTTATTAAAAGAGTAAAAAAAATTTAAAATAAAATTTTAATTTCCAAATTTAATTGAATTATTTTGATTTATTAAGATTCAATAATTTAGTATTTATACAGATTTAATGAGTTCAGGTTTGCCTAAAAGAACATTTATAGTAACTTAATCAACTCGAGTTGGCGATCAACTCGATTTGATGCTTTGATAAAGCTAAATGAGATGCTCAATTAAAAAACACATGCTTGATTTAATAAAGCTAAACGAACTGTTCGCCTAAAGGCCAAAATTGAGTTTGAGCATAGCTCAAATTGAAATTCAATATTAATAAATTAAAATGAGTAGAATTTGAATAGTGACTAAAATGCTTGAATCGAGTTAGAGTCATGTTTAAACAAACTTTTATTAAACGAGCTTGCGTATGAACAGGCTCCTACTCGGCTCAACTCGATTCGTTTGTAGCCCTAACAAGCAAGTCGCCAAAAAAAAGAACAAACAAGAATGTTAAAGCATAAGAGATTCACGTTATAAGGATCGTATTAGCCATCTTTAGTTGAGTTAGGGCAGAACCATCAAGTTAGGCTAGTCTTGAGCAACTAAGATAAGTAGAGTTATGCTCCCCATAACCTTCATTGATGTCAATAGGCCATCAATTGGCAACCCTTAAAATGATTTTATGGTCTCCAACACTCTCATTGCCAAAATGATGGTATAGTCTTCAACACTCTCATTGCAAGTTAACCAAGGCTGCAAATAGATTGAGTTGAGTCGAGTAGAAGCCTGTTTTAAACTAGAGCGAGTTTACTAAAAACTTGTTCAAATTAGGCTTGAGCTCAATTTATGTTTTTGAGTCACTCTTCAAACTAGGTTCATTTTGCTTCATTAATGTTCACCTTCGATTTAAACTCTGTTCAATATTGATTTTAATGTCTTTAATCTAGCCACTCCTTTAGCCTTATCAAACTAAGGGTCTGTTTAGCGCGCCTAAATTCGTGTGGCGCGACAATGGACTGCGTTGTGTCTTTTGGTTTTCGCGTCGCGACGGCATTTTAAAATAATTCGTTAAAACACAGCCACAGGTTCGACCGCGGTCTGCGTTTCTTCTTTCTCGGTAACAGGTTCAATTACCCCGCGGCCCCTCTTCTCATCTCTCTCGACCCCGCTCCCTCTCCCGTGATTCTTCTGCCCTAGGTAACTCTCTCGTGGATTCGTGGCTCTAGTTGCTGGGCATTGTTTACGGTTGGCTATTTTCGGTTGAGAGTTATTTTTTCCGGTGACCCTTACATTCTTCTCCATCTCCCCTCTTTTATTCCGCTCAAATTTTGGTGGTTTATGCACTCTGTGCTCTATGTGATGGAGGAAGTCCTTCGGTTTGGTAGATCACTTTCTTCGGTTGATGGTTATTGCGTTGAGGTTTGTATTCTCTCTTCCCCTATCCCTTCTCTTCTTCGGCTCAATTTGGTGGTGGTGTGCATGATTGGCTCTGTGTGGTGTTTCCTCTTCTACCTGTCTTGTTCTTCACCTCTTTCCTCTATTCTCTGTGTGGTTGTGCGCATTATGTTGGTTGATTTCATCTTTGTTTTCTCGGTTTTGGTGCTTTCGATTTGATTTGCTTGGTTATGCGGCTTTGATACTTCATGTTGTATCCATATGGGTTTTCATTCATATATTTCACACAAAATTGGATGCATCCGAGCTTCGCGGTTATCTTTGGTTTTTTTGGTGCTTATCCTATTAGGACTACTTCGGGTGCCCTATATGTGGTTTGTTCGATTTCATTTGGTGCTTTTACTATGGGGAATTTGGATTTCTTTATGAACTTTGATATTTCAGTAGGAAATATGAAAAATAGATGAAATTTTGTGTTTGATTTATTAATAGCAATATTTTAAGTGTTGTGTATGTGTTGAATATGGGCTGAAAACATGAATTTTGAGTTTCAGTGGAAATTTCATGCTAGATTTGTATCTTGTTATTTTCAATTTCACTAGAATTTTAGTGGAAAAACTGGATGTATACTTATATTTTCAGTGGGAATTTCAGTGGGCATTTCACTAGAATTCCATGTTAGATTTGTATATCACTGAAATAATGGGAATTTGGTGCTGGATTTTCATATTGCTATTTTTAATTCCAGTGGAGGTGGTGGTGTAGGAGAGTTGGTGAGGTGTGGACATGGTGGTGTGTAGTGTGGAGGTGGTGGTGAAGGATGGTTGTGTGATGAGGAGGCGGTGGTGTGGTTTGTGGATGTGTTGGTGTGTGGTGTGGAGGTGGTGGCGTGGTTTGTAGATGTGTTGGTGTGTGGTGTGGAGGTGGAGGTGTCGGGTGGTTGTGTGGTGTGGAGGTGGTAGTGAGTGGATGTGTTGGTGTGNAGTGTTGGTGTGTGGTGTGGAGGTGGTGGCGTGGTTTGTAGATGTGGTGGTGTGTGGTGTGGAGGTGGAGGTGTCGGGTGGTTGTGTGGTGTGGAGATAGTAGTGAGTGGATGTGTTGGTGTGGTGTGGAGATAGTGGTGTGTGGATGTGGAGGTAGTGGTTTAGTTTGGTTGTGTAATGAGGAGGTGGAGGTGTGGTTTGTGAATGTGTTGTTGTGTGGTGTGGAGTTGGTGGTTTGGTGTGTAGATGTGTTGGTGTGAATGTGCCGGTGTGGTGTTGTGAAGGTGGTGGTGTCGGGTGGTTGTGTGTTATGAAGGTGGTGGTGGTGGTGGTGTAGGAGAGTTGGTGTAGTGTGGAGGTGGTAGTGAGTGGATGTTTTGGTGTGGTGTGGAGGTGGAGGTGTCGGGTGGTTGTGTGGTGTGGAGGTGGTAGTGAGTGGATGTGTTCGTGTGTGGATGTGGAGGTGGTGGTTTAGTTTGGTTGTGTAATGAGGAGGTGGAGGTGTGGTTTGTGAATGTGNTCTCAAACAACAATTTTGAAATTCCGAAATTGCAAAAAAAACTTTAAAGACTTTAAAGCACCACAAATCGATACTTTTAAAAGCCTCAAACACCGCACTTAAAATGCTTCAAACAACAATTTTAAAATTCCAAANGGGTCTGTTTAGCGCGCCTAAATTCGTGTGGCGCGACAATGGACTGCGTTGTGTCTTTTGGTTTTCGCGTCGCGGCGGCATTTTAAAATAATTCGTTAAAACATAGCCACAGGTTCGGCCGCGGTCTGCATTTCTTCTTTCTCGGTAACAGGTTCAATTACCCCGCGACCCCTCTTCTCATCTCTCTCGACCCCGCTCCCTCTCCCGCGATTCTTCTGCCCTAGGTAACTCTCTCGTGGATTCGTGGCTCTAGTTGCTGGGCATTGTTTACGGTTGGCTANACGGCATTTTAAAATAATTCGTTAAAACACAGCCACAGGTTCGACCGCGGTCTGCGTTTCTTCTTTCTCGGTAACAGGTTCAATTACCCCGCGGCCCCTCTTCTCATCTCTCTCGACCCCGCTCCCTCTCCCGTGATTCTTCTGCCCTAGGTAACTCTCTCGTGGATTCGTGGCTCTAGTTGCTGGGCATTGTTTACGGTTGGCTATTTTCGGTTGAGAGTTATTTTTTCCGGTGACCCTTACATTCTTCTCCATCTCCCCTCTTTTATTCCGCTCAAATTTTGGTGGTTTATGCACTCTGTGCTCTATGTGATGGAGGAAGTCCTTCGGTTTGGTAGATCACTTTCTTCGGTTGATGGTTATTNGTTTTTTCTGGTGACCCTTACATTCTTCTCCATCTCCCCTCTCTTATTCCGCTCGAATTTTGGTGGTTTGTGCACTCTGTGCTCTATGTGATGGAGGAAGTCCTTCGGTTTGGTAGATCACTTTCTTCGGTTGATGGTTATTGCGTTGAGGTTTGTATTCTCTCTTCCCCTATCCCTTCTCTTCTTCGGCTCAATTTGGTGGTGGTGTGCATGATTGGCTCTGTGTGGTGTTTCCTCTTCTACCTGTCTTGTTCTTCACCTCTTTCCTCTATTCTCTGTGTGGTTGTGCGCATTATGTTGGTTGATTTCATCTTTGTTTTCTCGGTTTTGGTGCTTTCGATTTGATTTGCTTGGTTATGCGGCTTTGATACTTCATGTTGTATCCATATGGGTTTTCATTCATATATTTCACACAAAATTGGATGCATCCGAGCTTCGCGGTTATCTTTGGTTTTTTTGGTGCTTATCCTATTAGGACT
>JXCR01141011.1:172570-184954 GCA_002079205.1 Phalaenopsis hybrid cultivar
CTCTATATATATATATATATATATATATATATATACACTTCTTAAAGATTTTATTCTCATTTTGATATAAATCATATTACATTATGAAATTAAAACTAAGTTAAGTAATTATATCAATTTTATTTTATTTCAGTGAGTCACTATGAATTTTTTAATTTAAATAATAATTAAAGTTTTGAAGTAATAAATTAAATCAAAGGGCATATAATAACAGAAGTAGGGATATAATAAAAAGGTCCATAAATTAAATCAAGTATGTCCGCCCAAACAAGAACGATGGAGGCACCTCAGACCAATATCCGTGCGCCTACATAGGCTACTCATAACTAGAGAGTCAGGTGGATGTTTGTTCTAGGGAAAAGAGCACTCCCAAGGGGATGTGTCCCATTTCGTTAATTACATCTTGGGGGATACTCAAGAATACTCTCGATAAAAGATGTTTCCCTCGTATTATTGTAGACCTGAGAAAATAGGTTATCAAAGGGAGGTTATTCCGTGTAGAAAATTTCATATGCTTCAAAGCTTGGTTAAGTCATTGGGCAGAGAATGAGCCGCTCGCATATAAAGTAGGTAGCGGCTTATCGGCATATGATACCCACGGAATAACCAATAATCATCTCGACGGGGGTACCCTAATGCATCAAAGCACGTCTAGGTCATAAGGGCAGAAATCATCGCATCCCAAATGGGCGATAGCTCATTGGCATCGGGTCTTCAAGATGATGCCAACAAAGTTAATATAAGCGAAATGACTCAACGGAAGTATTTAAAAGAAAGGGAGAAGTAATCCCTGAGAGGTGGAGGTAGTCGAGTCAAGGTGCCACGAACCAGTCATCTTATGTTATTAAGACCCTATGCCTACTTGGTCGTGAAGGTAGTCGATCCAACACGTCCGGAGATCCCCAATCAGTAACCCATGAATTACATCATCCACAGGGACCACGGTAACCCTAAGATCAAAGGAAAGAAACTCTGTTATATGATTATAAGTTGGAACTCCAAGAGGTGGGACTTACATCTAACGAAGTGGTAAGAATGCCGTAGGAAAGAAAGAGAGGTGAAGGTTCAACTACAAAGCTGGAAAAGCTCCGAACAAGAGGACTTACAACTTGTCTCGGTCGGCGAGCCTCTAATGACCCAGGCACACTAGACATCCTCCTATGTAGAAAAATGTATGTTGGGTCAATCGGATTGAAGAAGCATGGGGGCTCCTCCTAGGGAAATGCAGATATCTAGAGTGGTCCTTAATTATTGTGAAGGCCCAATTAATATGACCTGGGTTATGGCTATGCTATGCAACCTATTTTAAATCCGGTCTGAAGGCTATGCAGGAAAGTAAAAGCATGTTTTGAAAATCTTGAATATTTTAATCATGAATTTTAATTTATCACGAATCTTTTATTAGGATTTTTTAAAATAGAAAATTTAATTTAAGATTTCTTAATGATCCTAGATTATAATTTTTGTGGAATCCCATATGTATAAAAATAAACAATGAAAAGCAAGTCAAGCATGCAGGCATGCAAATAACTACACAACAGACCAAACAAAATAATAAAACAGGTCGGTGCCGCTGGGTCAGC
Source organism: Phalaenopsis hybrid cultivar (assembly GCA_002079205.1). Taxonomy (NCBI): domain Eukaryota; kingdom Viridiplantae; phylum Streptophyta; class Magnoliopsida; order Asparagales; family Orchidaceae; genus Phalaenopsis; species Phalaenopsis hybrid cultivar. The sequence continues at coordinate 174,154 of JXCR01141011.1, forward strand.
AACATATGCTTAAAAAGAAAAATTTAATATGTTTTAAGAAACATATAGGAAGTTATTAATGTTATATATGTTTCATTATTTAGAAAAATAATGCAAGTAATAAACTTATTACAAATAACATAACTATTTATCATATTAAATTATTTATGAATCAAAGAATCAAGGGAATAATTAATTACTTTTAAAATGAATATTGTTAGTATTTTTTTATATAAAATCATAATAATATGCATGCAAGAAAGTATACACACACATGTATGTATGTATGTATGTANGAAATCAAAGAGCATATAATAACAGAAGTAGGGATATAATAAAAAGGTCCATAAATTAAATCAAGTATGTCAGCCCAAACAAGAACGATGGAGGCACCTCAGACCAATATCCGTGCGCCTACATAGGCTACTCATAACCAGAGAGTCAGGTGGATGTTTGTTCTAGGGTAAAGAGCACTCCCAAGGGGATGTGTCCCACTTCGTTAATTACATCTTGGGGGATACTCAAGAATGCTCTCGGTAAAAGATGTTTCGCTCGTATTATCGTAGACCTGAGAAAATACGTTATCAAAGGGAGGTTATTCTGTGTAGAAAATTCCATATGCTTCAAAGTTTGGTTAAGTCATTAGGCAGAAAATGAGTCTCTCACATATAAAGTAGGTAACGGCTTGTCCGCATATGATACCCACGGAATAACCAATAATCATCTCGACGGGGGCACCCTAATGCATCAAAGCACGTCTAGGTCATAAGGGCAGAAATCATCGCATCCCAAATGGGCGATAGCTCATTGGCATCGGGTCTTCAAGATGATGCCAACAAAGTTAATATAAGCGAAATGACTCAACGGAAGTATTTAAAAGAAAGGGAGAAGTAATCCCTGAGACGTGGAGGTAGTCGAGTCAAGGTGCCACGAACCAATCATCTTATGCTATTAAGACCCTAAGCCTACTTGGTCGTGAAGGTAGTCGACCCAACACGTCCTGAGATCCCCAATCAGTAACCCATGAATTACATCATCCACAGGGACCACAGTAACCCTAAGATCAAAGGAAAGAAACTCTGTTATATGATTATAAGTTGGAACTCCAAGAGGTGGGACTTACATCTAACGAAGTGGTAAGGATGCCTTAGGAAAGAAAGAGAGGTGAAGGTTCAACTACAAAGCTGGAAAAGCTCCGAACAAGAGGACTTACAACTTGTCTCGATCGGCGAGCCTCTAATGACCCAGGCACACTAGACATCCTCCTATGTAGAAAAATGTATGTTGGGTCAATCGGATTGAAGAAGCATGGGGGCTCCTCCTAGGGAAATGCAGATATCTAGAGTGGTCCTTAATTATTGTGAAGGCCCAATTAATATGACCTGGGTTATGGCTATGCTATGCAACCTATTTTAAATCCGGTCTGAAGGCTATGCAGGAAAGTAAAAGCATGTTNAGGGCTCCTCCTACGGAAATGCAGATATCTAGAGTGGTCCTTAATTATTGTGAAGGCCCAATTAATATGACTTGGGTTATGGCTATGCTATGCAACCTATTTTAAATCCGGTCTGAAGGCTATGCAGGAAAGTAAAAGCATGTTTTGAAAATCTTGAATATTTTAATCATGAATTTTAATTTATCACGAATCTTTTATTAGGATTTTTTAAAATAGAAAATTTAATTTAAGATTTCTTAATGATCCTAGATTATAATTTTTGTGGAATCCCAGATGTATAAAAATAAACAATGAAAAGCAAGCCAGGCATGCAAATAACTACACAACAGACCAAACAAAATAATAAAACAGGTCGGTGTCGCTGGGTCAGCAACATATGCTAAAAAAGAAAAATTTAATATGTTTTAAGAAACATATAGGAAGTTATTAATGTTATATATGTTTCATTATTTAGAAAAATAATGCAAGTAATAAACTTATTACAAATAACATAACTATTTATCATATTAAATTATTTATGAATCAAAGAATCAAGGGAATAATTAATTACTTTTAAAATGAATATTGTTAGTATTTTTTTTATATAAAATCATAATAATATGCATGCAAGAAAGTATACACACACATGTATGTATGTATGTATGTATGTATGTATGTATATATATGAGATAAAGTATTAATGACTTGTAGCTTTTTATATGTTCTGATTGAGTTGGTTGCTCCAAACTTCAAATTTTTAGAGCTTGCCCATAAGATTAGCTATAAATGCATAAAGTAGAATTTTGTATACATAAAAATTTAATTAATATAAATAAGGATAATTTTAATATAATAATTTATATTAATAAAAAAAATTATAATTGTTAACTAATTATATTATATGATTAACAGGATTATTTTAATCAAATATGTGAGATTAATTTATCAAAACTTTGATGATTCAAAATTTGAATTTAGTCTACTATCTTGTTAGCATGAATTGTTGAATGATTATTTTAATCACTGGTTTAAGGAGGTCGCACTTGGTTAGAGTAGATAGACTCTCAATCTTTTGTGGTGGACATTTGGTCTTCTGTCTGTGTGTCTTTGATCTTTCGTCTGTAGGCCCTCCTTAGCCGCACTCCTTTGTACTTTTTGCTCTGATGGATTATCTTAAGATTAGTGAAGACGTGTATCTGATGTACATTTATCTTATCAAATTATATGATCATGTATTATACTATGATTTGTTTCTTTTTTAGAATTATAGTTAGATTATTTTTATCATGATTAAAAAAAATATTAAGGGTATGTTTGGAGCAGTTGCAGTTGTTTGAAGAAGCTGATGTTCAAAAAGCTACGACGGTTATTGCAAGAAAAAAAAAAAAAGTCAGACAGTAGCTTTCTAGCAGCCACCGCAGGTAGTCAGGCATGGTGAAAAAACACAACATTCAGTCGCAACATTTTGAGAACGCAAACAAAACGTAATTTTGCCAAATAGAAAAAATAGTGGTGTAGTCCAACATCATCACCCAAAGCACACCCTAATTAGTATAAATTGATATCAATTTTATATTATATGGTGTATATCTTATTGTATGATGTGCATTGTATTGTAAGACCTCTTTATTTTAGTATAATTTTAATGCGTTAAATTTATTTTAATTAAAAATAATTTAAAAGTCGAACTAATCATTTTTTATGATTAGCATGATAATTTTAATCGAATATGGTTTGAAGAATATGGTTTGAAGAATTAACTCACTACATGACACGTAATTTATATATATTTACCTTTTTAATATCAAAATTTTGATATTTACCTGCATGCCCTTTACCAATGCATGATAAGTGGATTTAAGGAATAAGTCAATTTAACCAAACTTCTTTATGCACTCAGAAGAGAATAAAGAAGAGAGTTGCTCCTATTTATCACTAGCTACATTTACAATTGAAACATTACATTTCCTACGATAAAATGTCAAGAGTTCACATAAATAATTGATCATGAATTTGAAATGTGTATAATGAAGAAACTAAAGATTCGTTCGAGGTGGAGTTTTAACTCCGTCACGGAGTACGAAGCGGAGAAAATAGAGAATGGTCATTTGGATGATAAGCTTCGGTATACTTTGCTTGCACTGCAACGGAGACTGGCGAAATTACGAACGCGGCGAGACAACCACTTTCGTCCCTACGTTCTGCATAACGTACGTAGAAATATCCAATTTCTTGGGTGATTCTCTCATCTGATCATTGCTTCGTCGGAACGGCAAGTTTTATCGAATTTATATTCAAACACTCATATTATTTTACGAAAAGATAATTCATAATATGTTTTTTTCTCGAATATTGCATTTAAATGAAATTTTCTTTCTAATTATTCAAATAAAGTAAGAGAAGAATGAAATATTTCTATACCAAAACCTAACACTTAAATTGTGTTTATATTTGACTTTTTAAATGTACAAGCAAGTCAACATGATGAAGTACAACAACAAATTAATAGCCTTATTATTAGGTTTAATTAAAACTTATCAGAAAGTCAAAAGGATTCATATAAAATAAAATATTTCTAAATCTATTTGAATCAAGAGAGCTTTTAAAATATTTTTATATGAATTTTAATGGAGCCAATTGTTATAAATTAAATAAAATATTTATATATCTACCCCTCAATTTATTATTGTCCTTGCTACAATATTAATCTTGATTTGGTAAAATGTTCATGAAGCTTAATTTGCAAGTCAACGGTTTGCAACTTGATATAGCAATTTTATGGGTCTGCCGTGTGAAAAAATATTGCACCAGGACTCTGCACGTAGAGTTACATAAGGAGTCCAATGAAATCATGTCACGTAGAAAAAAAATTATTCGATAACACAAGAGAATATTTCTCATGTGTTATTCAGGTGTTCTTGTGTGTTATTTAAGTATTACTGATATGTTATTGTGTTATTATAATACCGGGAATATTCCCGGAACACAATAATACCTTAATAACACGAAATAATATGAGGAAAATATTTTCTTGTGTTTCCGGGTTGATCACCTCCACGGCGTAATTTCATTGGACTCCGCACGTAACTCTACATGCGGAGTCCTGATGTAATATTTTTTTTCCTGCCATCTAATAAAAAATTTTAGGCTAATTAATAAATAGAAAAAGCGAAAAAAGAGAAGAAAATAAATATTAATTAATTCGAGACTACTTATAAAGTCAATGTCATAATTATACCAATGCTTCACGGTTTCAAATTGACAAACATAATTTTTTATATTTTTCTGTGAATTTAATTAATTAAACATATTTTCAATGAAGCATAGGAGAAAAAAAAAAGAAAATTTAGATACATATCATATAATTCTTATGTATTTATGTTTATAATTGTTAAATTTTTANCTACCCTTTATTTTGTTGTTTGGATGATTGATTGAGCCATCTGATCAACTACTATTTATTCATTGATTGTAGTTTTGGGCTTCGTTTTGGGCAGCTTATCCGCTGCAGCGGCATTTTAAAAACACTTTATCACTGTTTGGAAACTGCATTTAAGCAACTTATCTGAAAACACAGTTGGTTTTTTACACTAAACACGTGCGACCCGATTTTCCAGATAAGCGGCTTATCTGGATAAGCACAAGCTGCCACAAACACACTCTTAGTTCGCATTGTAACACCATGAAGAATGCTTTGGGCCTTGAAATTATGCTTTAAAATATTTTATGGGGATTTTTAATTTAAAGTAATAGGAACTTTTATATTTATGAGCATACCATTCAATATATTTGATATATGAAATTTTGAACTTATAATTTTAATATTTGAAAGGAGGGAGAGAGAGAGAGAGAGGGAGAGAGAGAGAGAGGGAGAGAGAGAGAGAGAGAGATGGCAGGGTGTAAATCAAAAAAGAATTTAAGATAAAGAACAATATATATGTTAGTGATTAATTTACTTTCAGCTCATAAGTTCAGTTAAATATATATAAGTGGAACTCAATTACTAGTTATTTCTGTATCAAATAAATTTTTAAATATTTTATATAGGATTAAATCCAACACCTCTTATGCCATAACTATAATACTTTAATTATGTAAGAGTTCTTCATCTTGATCGACCATAATCCTCTCTAAACTGAAAAAATATTGCATGTAGATATTCGTACATTCGAGCGACGGTTTGAATGAGATCACACCGATGTGCATTCATGCACGAACGTGCAAATACTTTAATTAGGGAGTATGAAACACAAAAAAGAGTGTTTTATTATGTGGTGTTGTCATAAAATCATGGGTATCATAATTAAAGTTGGGTAAGGCTTTTGGTAGCCACAAATCATATATATAAACTACTCTTCTTAATGAAATCATTTGTTTTGATATTATTTATTGGGGATATGAGTCAAAAGGGGTCAAAGTCAAACTTACCAATGATCAAGCTTATTTTTAACCAATCAAATTTAAATATTTAGATGTGAAAGACTCGTTTGATATACCTACATCTATATATTTTTCAACTGCCCAATAAAAAATAAATCCACAATTTCATTCATCTTAATAAATAATAATAACAACAACTATAATGATAATAATAATAATATTATTAATATAAATATTAATATTAATAATACAGGTTGATGTCTCTATCATTTTCTTTAATTTTTTGCACTTTATATCCTCATTCATAGGCATAAGATTTGTATCATACCCAACACATTTCATACAAATATTTATTTTGAAAAGAATACTAGTTAGATTTCTCTTAAATTTTCTTCAAAGATGATACGAGCTCTCACTTAAACTCAAGCCCTGATCACTTGACTTAACTGTACAAAAACGGATTCAAACCCAACCCGGGGGAGAAATATTTGTGTGCATAAGACGTACGCAGCGCTGTGTACCTCAGGTATGTTACAAGGAGTGTATTGAGGGTTATATTTGTGTTATACTTCATATATCATCCATGTAACCTACCTGTAATTTAGGAATATATGAAAACAAAAGCGTGAAACTTACTAGTTACAGGGAGGTTACGAGGGGTATAACGCTGATATAACCCTCAATATCCTCTTTGTAACCTACCGACGTACGTACGTCTTATGTACGCAAATATTTATCCACCCGATGACTTAGCTAAAATTTAGCCATGTATAATGGTTATCCATTATTTATTTTATAAGTTTAAAATCTTTCTCCATTAACTCTTTACTTGCTAATTTTGCAGGGAATGTCATATCATTTATGGTGTTTTTGTCTCCGGTGTACGTGCCACTTCCACATCAAATTTCTCTATTTCTTGTGTATAATTTAAAAAATCATACAACAAAAACAAGCAACCCTCACTCACGAAAAAGTATTACCTCAGGAGTACTGATGCATTAGTACTCTAATGAGGCGGTGTCACGTATACAATGATCTCACTATAATGTCACGTGACACCTCCCCATTGAAGTACTGGTGCATCAGTACTCCTGAGATAATATTTTTTCCTCGCTCACACATCATTTGCTTAGAAATAAAAGACATTTATACATGCTCTGACCGATTAAAAGTGCCTTCAAATTCTTATGTTTCTTCTATAACAAATTGTATTAATTTTAATGACGGATTAGTCACTAATTAATCCAATGTTTCATCAATTCCTGCAGGCCGACATTTTATCGAATCCTGCAAAACAAATCGACGGAAGGGTTTAAATCAGAGCCGTACATCATAGCTCTTTTCAGCGCCCTGCTGTGGCTTTACTACGCCTTCATCAAAACAAATGCGCTTCTCCTTGTAATCATCAACTCAATCGGATGCATTATTGAGCTCATTTATATCTCCATTTTCCTCATCTATGCTGCAAGAAAAGCTCGGGTATGTGCTTATTTTTTTTGCTAGGATCAGGATCAGATCTAAAAAAGACGAGTTATGAGTTAAAATTTTAAGTCGAATTTTTTCCAATCATTTTCAAGCTGATCTTAGCTCAGCTCGAAATCGGATCGTTAACAGGCCTATTGATGTTAAGGCTGCTACTCTAGCTCAAAGATCGTTAATCGCTAGAAAATTGATTGAATCGAATTTTGGCTCGGATCGAGATTGGATAGAAAAAATAATCAGTCGATCAACGAGCCAAAAATTTTTATCAAATTTTTTTCGAGTCAATTTCAAGTTGACCCCGGATCAACTCGAAATGAGATCGTTAACAAGTCTATTGATGTTAGGGCTGCAAATCTAGCTCAAAGATCGTTGTTCGCTAGAAAATTAATTGAATCGAATTTTGGCTCGGATCGGGTTTGGATAGAAAAAATAAACCGAGCTACAAGTCAAAATTTTTTACCGAATTATTTTCGATCCGGTTTCAAGTTGATGCCGACTCATCTTGAAATCAGATTGTTAACAGACTTAATGATGTTACGGCTGCAAATTTAGCTCAAAGATCATTAATCGCTTGAAAATTGACTCAAATTTCGACTCTTATGAAAATCAGATTGAAATAAACAAGCTGATCTCTGAGCTAAAATTTAGGATCAAAATTTTTTTTTACCCGACCATGTACATATATATATATATATGTGTGTGTGTGTGTGCATACCCCATAAGATCTCGCAGGTCGGGGGTTCAAATCCCTGCTCACACAGTTGACCTTAAGGAGGTGATACTCTAATTGTTAGGCACTTATGGGCTGCGAGAGGCTCGTATAATGGTCTGTGGCCATTTTTTTAGAAAAGAATATATATATTCTGAAAATATTTATGACAGTAAATACTATGAATTACAGATATATGCAGCAAAGATAATACTGATATTAATCGGTGGAGTATTTTCAACGATCATTCTCAATGAAGAATAATTGAGGATAGTTTCAAAAATCTCAATGAAGAATTTGCACTATTAATAGATGTTTTTCTTAGAGTAAATAGGAATAGATTTGAATATCAAAATACTAACTTAATATTCTCCCTATTCACTTAAAATGTCTTTTTAAAAGGGCCTTCCACTTTATCCATAATTATTTTTTTATGAATCAAGCGATTTACAAGAGGTAAAATAAATGAGAATTTTTAAGAATTTTGAAAAGCCTTTGATTGAAGCATAAATACATTAAAAGAATAAGATCTTCATTATGCATACATAAAAGTTGAATGAAATATGATCATCGACCAAAGATAGACCCACAAAGAAGGCTTAAATCTGTAATGAAAGAGGTGGCGAAGAAGGAACTCATTTTATAGCTAGATGTAGGAGTCATTTATCTTATTTTAAATTTAAATAGTCAATGAGTGAGTAAATACACTGTGTTTCAAAGAATAGTAGATTGATTGTAGTTTAAAATGACAGGAATGAACTCATACCTATAAGAAGTGTCACTGATAGAAAATTTATATATTCCATAAGAAATTAAAAAATGCTACCAGGAATGATCATTTTCCCTTAACCTTTTCTTGACGATATGCTAGACAGATTTGTAGGGCACACTTATTTTTCTCTTAGATGATTACTCATAATATGACCAAATTCCTATGACAATAGAAGATCCGTATAAGATTACTTTCATTTGTTCCTATTAAAAATCTGCCATTAAGATAATGTCTTTTGGTTTATACAATACCTCTATAACATTCCAAAGGTGCAATATTTTTATTTTCTCCAATATTATTAAGTAGGGAATGAATGTGTTTATGGACAATTTCTCTATGTTTGGAAAATCATTTGAACAACTTGCAAAGATTTTGCAAGGATGTAAAGAGATAACTTTAGTGCTAAGTTGGGAGAAGTATTAGTTCATGATGACCAAAAGTATTGTTCTAGAACATAATGCATTTCTAGCTTTATTCTTATATTCAAGTATTCTACAAGAAAAGTAGAAACAAACATCCTTTTTTTTCTTATTCGTCGAGCCCTCACAATTTGAACAATGCTACTGAACATAGTAGGGTAGGCTTACATTTTATTGTGGCTCTCTTTCATTACCTTTATTCTTAAATCAAATTCATTTAATTTGTTGAGGACTAAAGCCTAAAAATCAGTGAAGCTAGTTGTCAATTCACTATATCTCTTATCAATGATATTGTTAACTAACTCAATTATNACTTCCATTACCTTTATTCTTAAATCAAATTCATTTAATTTGTTGAGGACTAAAGGCTAAAAATCAGTGAAGCTAGTTGTCAATTCACTATATCTCTTATCAATGATATTGTTAACTAACTCAATTATTTTTATAGTTGGGGGTTGTCCCGTAGAAGGAGATGTTGTTGTTGTATGTGCAAAAGAATGAGATGGTATACAATGATCTCTTATTGGAGAATATATGGGGGAGGTGTGTGGAGGGATCTGATGAGGAGCACGATGATAAAAAGTTGATGCTCCAAGTAAAATTTTCTCTTCATTAGAAATATCCTTTATATTTATAAGAACTTGAATTAACTATACAATTCAATTTGTAAGCTCCAAAACCAAAGTTGATGCACCTGACTACAAAAATAAGAGGTGTTGCTACCTGATCGGTGCCTATTCTAGAAAATTGCTGAAAGTATGGCTTTCTTCTCCCTAAATAAGTATCAAACCACCTTAACATATGAGGCCTTGAACCAGGTGCTCGGAGAATTATCAAAAAAGTATGTTTAAAAAATCAAATCTACAAACAGCTCACAAAATATTAGATTAAATCTCTAAGAACTATAAGTTATTTGATAGGGTTAAAATACTCATCTTTAATAGTGGTATGAAATCATTCATATACACATGTTTCTTCTTCAATGATAATTTCTTGATAGTGACGTCAAATTGAACAACTATATAATCAAAAATAGTGGTTGGTCAGTTGTAGAGAGGGAATTATTGAAGATTCTCAGCATAAATGCGAATGTCTCTTAACATTGTGTAATTATCATAAGGGAAGAATAAGTTCGCAAGCAAAATTTTATGTATATGCTCACAAATGTCTCTGATGATTGTTATTTTTTTTATTTTCTCCATCTGATTCTTGAAGTAAGCAACTTTGAATTTTGAATTTGAGGAAAGTGTGTCATTTTACAAGTTCCCCTATATTGTGCATTCCTACGAGCAATGTCATATCATCTACACTGAAGCTAAGTTAACTGCCTCCAATATTGAATATTGTGCTTATGTATCTCAACAAGACATTATCTGCTCGAGCAAGGCATTATCCTGTGGAAAGGCAGATAGCTTTGTAAACTAATTAGCATTCAGGTCAAACATCATATTGATAATTTTTTTAGTCATGTAGACAAAGACTGAATCACACAGGAATCTGATAGTAATAGACATGCATCGGTTTATGATCTTGGATTGAGATATTTTTCTGTAGAAATGTACGCAATAAAATATAAAGTCATTAAATGTAGAAAAAACACAAATGAAGATAAGATTGAAAAGCAT
>JXCR01141013.1:0-15747 GCA_002079205.1 Phalaenopsis hybrid cultivar
TATATATATATATACACACACACACGATGGCGGCCTAGAGCTTTGCTAGGGGTTCGAATCGCGATTTTCGTCGCCTATGATTCAGTCGCTCGAAGGAGAGGGCTCGCACCTCGCCTCTATTTTGTCGTCTCTCCACTTCCGCTTCTCACTTCCTCTACTTCGTCGGCTGGCGTCGTTACTGTGTTTTGTCTGTTTCGACGCCAACAGCGGCTCGCGTCTGTATCGTTTACTGTGTCTCGACTGTTTCGACATCGACAGCTGCATATCTCTGCATGTTCGCCTCTCCCTGCTACCGAGATTTCAGGACTTTGAAGCAAGAGACGCCGACAGCTTCGCACGCACCTCACTGCGAGTATATCAGGATCTTCTTGCAGATGGTCTTCCCTACTCTAATGGGCTCCCTCCTTCGGTTGAATCTAGCAAAGTCTCATTTGCCCACGTGGTGGGTAATCCTCTGGTGAAGTCGGCGTTTATCTTCCCCTCAAGCTATAAAGACTGTCGTGATGGTACAGACGATTGCCCTTTTGTTAAGAAGACAAGTAGGAAATGTGGGAAAGCAGCACTCATTTTCTCTGACTTAGAAATTTCAACCTTGACTGAGAAATTCAAGTTCGCTCTTATTGGAAAATTTCAGTGGGGGCACCCACCTATGGAAGTTATTGGAAAGAGTTTTGATAATCTTAAACTAATTGGCAAGTAGAAAGTGAGACTCATTGATGGGAGACATGTGTTGATTCAATTAACCATGGCTGAAGACTAAACCCGAATTTTCTCCAAAAAATATCTTAATATTGCAGACAAGTCAATGAATTTACTCAAGTGGTCTCCTGATTTTGACTCAAATTATGAATCAACCACTGTACCGGTATGGTTTAGTCCACCTGGTCTTAAGCTGCACTTTTTTAATTATCAGGTTCTCTACTCTATTGGGGTTATACTTAGGGACCCTATGAAGCTAGATTTACCGACTTTTAATCTAATCATACTTTGTGGCCAGTATACTTGTGAAAAGAGATATTACTTTCACTTACATTATTGAAGTCTGGCTGGGCACAACTCATAATAGATATTGGCAACAAATCGTCATAGAACATAAACATCGTTATTGTACTCATTGTAAGATGTTTGGGCATACCATTGATCAATGCCACAAGCTCCATCCTAATTTGAAATCCAAAGTACAAGTGAATAAGAATGGGTATAACCACACTGCTCTTGACATATCTACTCTACCTGTAAAGGAAACTACCACAAAACAAGATATTGTGTCTGATTTAATTGCCCCTGTGGACTCCCTCTGACAATATTGTTTCTGCGATTGATGTGATGTTGGATGGCTCTGCTGGGCAACCAACATCTTCAAACCCTATTGAAAATAATACTGAAGGATCCTTACCTACAAAGGATAGTGTTCGGACTGATAATCAGGAGAACCTTGCAGCTCTCCATTTTCAATAAGTATCTGGTGTAGAGACGACCACTCTTACTTCACATACACTAGAACCTATTGTGGGCACAACGGTTGGTAATTCTTCTACTACAACACTACCACCTCATATGAATAAGCAAGGTCAATCTTCAGATGAGGAATGACAAGTTTACACTTCCAGGAGGAAGAAGAAGAAGAATGGATATCTACTTGAGCTTAGGAATCTAATGGATGAACTTTGGTTACTTCGGGTAATGGTACGCACCTCACCAGTTTATTAGTTGACTCCCTTCCGAGAACTAGAGGCAGAGGCAGGATTAAATTGGGTCATCTCTAGCTTTTTCGCGCTTTGGTGGTTTGGGCTTTTTTGATCTTATATGTACCTTCTCTTTTTTTGGGTTTTTTTTTTGTGTTGTACCGTGTGCGTTGGGTGCCTACTTTTGGAACCACTCATATAACCTAGTTGTATCANTATACTCTATTCCATTATCAGATCTCTATACCTTCACTACTGCACCATATTGAGTTTGAATCGGTCTGTGAAAGTTTTTAAAGCGGGCAAACACGTCACTTTTGTCTTATCAGATATAACCAAGTAACACGAGAAAAACAGTCAATGAAAGTTATAAAATAATTGTAAACATTCATCGAAGTTATAGAATGAGGTCTATATACATATGAATGCACCAAATCAAAAACACAAGAACTTCTATTACCAAAACTAACATAAAAGCTCTTGGTATGCTTACAAAACTCACAAGCATCACTCACAAGTTTTTCTTTATTTGTTTTTTTCATACGAAGATGAATACAAATAACTTTATAGACTAAATGAAGAGTGTCCCACGAGCTTGTGATGTAGTAACAACACATCCTTCACACTTCTGGATTCTCCTACTCCGACGCTATCATGAATTTTAAGGCTGGCTTCAAATATTACTTTAAGAATATTAAATAAAACAACACATTTTAGTTGAAGTATAATGACACTATTGGATAAAAAGTTCAGCGGAAAGAAATGAGCATTGAAAACATTGGACATCTGTGTTGTACCATCAATAGTTTAAATGCTCTCTGAAATTGTTAGATGATTATAGAAAGAAAACTCACTAGCAGTACCTGTCACATGTCGAGATGTACCAGAATATATTATCCATTCAAGTGATCTTCTAGTGGATATAGAGACAATGACATGTATATCACGAGTATCTTTGGCTGAATGAGTATAAATAGTAGAGTTTTCCTTGGATGAAGATAAAGTGTATGCATCTTCAGTCACATCACCTGCCGCTCTGTGATTTCTCCTCAACATCTCTAGGAACTCGTGATCCTCATCAGTAAAGAGCACCGTTGTCTCTCTTGTTCTCTGATACGATCAGATTTGCCCGATAGCCCGCTCTTTCATCTCTTTGGCCCCCACAACTATGGCCATTGCCTCTAGACTGTCCACATCCACCTCTCTTTTCTTTGGTGGCTTTTGACAAGCCTTGCTCAGGTTGTCCTACTTCTCCATAGTTGTAACACCTGCGGATTTCCCATTGAGCAACTGCCATACCTGAACTTAAGGCAGCCAAAGCTGATTGCATATCTGGAAGTCTACTCTGCTCTGAGTGTAGCCTCATGTGATTCTCCTCATGTATCATCGCGATGATGGCCTCATCTAGTGAAGGAATCGTTGCCTGGGCTAGGAGGACCGATATTCTCTAATCAAAAACCGGGTTCAGATGATCTAGAAACTGCATAGTTCTCATCTGTGCAAAGATCTCTCTTCTTGCACCCTGGATCACTACAACTCAACATAGGTGATAAGTGATCAAGATTTTGCCACAACCTTTATAGTTCTATGGAGTAATGCTGAATCAATTTTTCACCCTGTACTAATGATTCTATGTCATGCTGAATCTAGAACACCCTCATGTGGTTCTCAGTCCCAGCATAGGTCCTTTTCAGCTTTGCTTAGATGTTCTTCATTTTTCAAATGTCATCCACTGATGAGGCAATCGATGAAACCATCAATTTGAGATGTCAGGTGTAAAGTACGGTGTGTGTGGTCCTCCACTCATCCCCTTCAACAGTCCCTCTTGCTCAGCCTTGACTCCAGCCAAATATTCCTTTAGTCTTTTTCCTACTTAAGCAGCCTCGATCCGACACGACCAACTCAGATACGTGACCGATCCAACAAGCTTCAGATCCATAGGAGGGAGATCTAGCTTCATCTACGTCGGAGCACATGCTTAGGTAGCAGCTTCCATCGAGACGCTAGCTCCTTGTGTGAATCGATCAAGACCTTCAAAACCTCAGGATCCATCTTCCTCAGAAGCTCCAATCCTTTATCTCCAACATCATCTCTTTTTCCTGACATGCTTAATCAAAAGGATGCACACACGACTTCCTCTATCCCACATGCAAGTCCACGCCATCACGATCTTCTTTTATGCACAATAGAGCTGCGATCCTCTTCGCTGTTTTGGAAGACAAAGCCGCTTGATCCTTCGCAAGTAGAGACTGTAGCCAATTCCTCACCGTTTTTCCCTGCCGTCAAGAATCCTTCATGCTACCCAAGGGCCACAGAACTCTCACGCCCATCTTTCGCTCTTATGCACCGAAGCCGTCATCCCTGCTCTCCCGTGACACAGAAGCTGTTGTCCTTGCTCTCCTGCGACACAAAGTAATCGAAGCTAGGCCTGCTTCCTCCCCATTTCGCATGATTCTGTCGATCGCACTCCATGACAGTCGATCGCACGCCTCTGTTCACTCGAGCTGTTCATACCATCCGGCTCTCTCCAATCGTGGAACTCTTCATCTACCAAGTTAGTGGGAAAGCAACTAAGGAAGAGAGCACAGCACGTGAGCCCACCACACTGCTTGACGTTGAAGTTTATGTCGCCCTCCTCTATTGCTCGAATCCCTCACGAAATAGTCGTGCTTAGCAGCAGTGGTAGGGTTTGGTATTGATACTAAATTGTAAAAGCTTGTTTATTAATTATTGACTTGGGCTTTTATAGAGTTTATACATTCTTGCACATAAGTCCCTAAACTTCTCTATATTCTCTTTTACTCTATAGAACCCTAAACTATACATAAGTCTCAACACATGCATATAAACACATGTGTATATACACACATATATAAATAATATAAATGTGTATATATGTATATATATGTATATATTGGTGACTGTGTGTTTATATATATATATATTGTGTATATATATATATATATGTATATATATATATATATATATATATATATATANCTGACCAAGTTTGAAGCATTTGCTAATATTGGACCTAGTTTTACTCTACTTACAATATATGAATTAAGAACTTGGACACTCGAAGATGAAGTTGCTACAATCAATAAGATGTTAGAGGAGCATAAGAAGACGGAGCAAATATGGGTGCTCGATTATGTACGGAAGAAAAGTAGAACTTTGATTATTTTTCATGTTAACAGTCCAATTGAGACTTTTTTTCCTTAAATCTGTGAATGCTTGCTATAAAGAGCGACGAATTAATATTCACTTATTTGGATGATGTGATTGAAGAAGTATGAGAAAAAAAATTGATGCAAATTATAACAGATAATAAATCAATTTATGTGAATGCGAGTAAAAATGTAATGAAAAAAATATTTATTGGACATCTTGTGCAGCACATTGTATTGATCTAATGTTAGAAGAAACTGGAAAGTTGAAGATTCACGAAAGTATACTTGCAAAAACAAAGTAAATTATTAAATTCAGTTACGGGCACGTGAACTTTTGACTTGATGAGATCATTTATAAAGAAGAGGGAACTCGTTCGTCCAACCATCACATGGTTTGCTACTGCATATTTGACCCTTCAAACATTTAAAAACAGAAACAACCACTTCAGATAATATTCTCCTCAGAAGCTTGTAATTCTAGTCACTGGGCTAAAAAGACAAAAGGTATAAAAGCTCAAGCTATTATTTTGTGTGATCCATATTTTTTGGTTCATTTTGCTTACTGTATCAAAAGTGTTGTACTATTTGTAAATGTTCTAAGAGAGGTTGACTTAGAAGAAAGACCGGCCATGTGTTATATATATGAGTTAGTGAATTGAAAAAAGAAAAAAATGATTTTAATTGTGGGTATAATGAGAAGAAGTATGGACCTGTTTGGAGGAAAATTGTTGCAAGATGGGAAATCCAAGTTCATACTACTACATGCAGTTGGTTTTTCTTTAAGCGCTTAATTTCTCTTTGAAGGTAAATTATTTAATGTTGAAAAGGTGAAACAAGGGTTAATTGCTTGTATGGAAAGAATGTAGATTATAAAGATCGCTTTAGAGTTGATATTCAACTAGACTTGTTTGATAACTTATGAGGAGACTTTGGGAGTAGAGCTGTTATTGGCTTAAAAAATTTAAGATCTTCTGATTGGTAGATGAGATTTGGTGGAAAAATACCCGAGTAAACGAATTTTGTTATTTGAGTTCTTTGTCTCACTTGCAGTTCATCAGGTTGTCAAAAAAATACTGCGTGGTCACTTTGATCTGCTGATAACCCATTCCTATAATTGCTCTTCTGAACCTATCAAGCCAAACTCAGAGACTGTTTTAAACCACAGTGACTTCCTCGGCCTGCATTCTTTATCCACTGTTTGGTTTTTGTCGAAGCCTAGGGGCATTTCCATGTACACCTCTAGCATATACACATGAAGAAACCCAATCTTCACATCCAATTGGTGTAAGCTCCATCCACTATTTACAATCAGAGAGACGAGTGTACTCACTGTGCTCATCTTCGCCACTGGTACAAATGTCTCATCATAGTCGATGTCATACATCTAACTATACATTTTCCCACCAATCGTTCTTTGTAGTGATAAATCTTTCCTTCTGATTTTTGCTTCACTATGAAGATTTATTTGCACCCGACCACCTTTTTCCCTGCTGGAAGTAACGTGAGCTTCCACATCCTGTGTTTATTCGAGAGCACCAAGTTCCTCAAACATGACAAACTTTCACTTTGAATTCTCTTTAGCCACCAGCTAACCCTTAAAGTATAGAGACAGTTTCCAAAGATGCAATGAATGCTGTGTAGAGGTGATATATTTGAGTATGAGACAAAATGGATAATGTCATGTGAGAAACCAAAATGATCAGGAGGATGGCTCGCATTGCTCCGAGACGTCCTCCTTCAAGTAATGAGAGTGGGAGGAGAAAGGAGAGGAATTAAATCACCTGTGTAATCAAATTTCAAGGTGGATGGTGTAGGTGTCTCAGGAGTCGAGCTAGACCAGGACAATGGATTTGATGGCATGAGTGACACGACAAACATAGTTACCTCATTCTGCCTCCTCGATATATATGCCCTCAGCTCCCCTTGAGCTTGAATTTCATCACCTTTAGTTTCATTTTTCTCATTTTCTGGCTCTTCCTTAGCTAATCCTTTCCACACAATGAGACAAGGCATCATTTCCACATGTAACAATCTCTCACCATCATTACTCTCCCCCTCTCATCTCATACCTTCAGTATCCGACAAATCTCCAAAGGGTGAGGTCACCTTCAAGTTGTAGCTTGGTTCAAATTCTCTAAAAGCCATATCTAGATTCACAAATAGTGTCTTATCTATTCGACTCAAACAAACTTACCTCTTCTTGGTGGCAGAACAACTCACGAAAACACACATCACAGATCTGGGATCCAGCTTCCTTATTGATGGTTTATTTTCCTTAAAAAAACATACACTACCAAATACCTTCAATGGGATGATCTCANAAACATATGACTAATTAAAAGAAGAGTATATAAATTAGGATAAACTGAAACATGAATTTATAGCTATCAATAACTTTTAATGCAATTAATTCAGAAGAAATCAAAATACTATTAGAACTTTTGGAGTAAGAGCATTCACCTAAAAATTATGACTTCTCTTAAATCATCAAACTTGCTTAATTTTATCTTCAGTAGTTAATTGCCTATAACATCATGAAAATATGATATTAATTATATCATTAGTTATTTTTTATTTACTAATGTTACTTTAATTGTTGATTAAATGTTTTTATTTTCAAGTATTTATCTCTGTTTTAAAGGGCATATGCCCCAGACCAATGAGGGGGCGCAAAACTCATAAGACGTGTGCACGGGAACATCTTGAACCCTCGCAAGCATAGCTTGCACCCCATGGGGCGTACACACCACTGAATAAAAAGGGGAAAAAACCATAGTTTTGCAGACATTTCACGTCAATATAAGTGACTCATCCTCACGCAGACGATCCCGTAGTAGGCGATCCCACAATTGTATATTTCCTCTCTTGCATGACCATCTTCCCATCTGTTTGCACCATTTCTTGCACATGACTCTGCTCTATCTCTCCCACGCAGAAGATCCCGCACCCGAGCTACGTCTCTCGCACCCGCGTCTCTCCTGTAGTCATCTCTTCTCCCCAGCACAATTTCTTTTATTTAGCAATGTGATTTTTATTGTTTTGCAAGTTATTAATAGATTATTTCACTATAGCTATAATGAGTTTAATGTAGCTACAGTAAATCCACAAATTTGATCTATTTTTTTTATGTTTGCTAGAGGTCACACAATCCATTAACTCAGAAAACTTCTTCATGTTTGTTGGAGGCGGATTTGATTTGATTTTTTTTATTCTAATATGTAAGGTTAGTTATAAACTTGTAATGAAAGGGGAGAATTGTTTGACCAGTGGTCTTTGCACTAACAAGGACTTTGCATGGCAATATAAAACAAACACACCTAATGGAAAAGTATTTTAGATGAAGTTTTGCAATCAAGTGTGTAGCGAAACGATAAATATGTTGACGCAACATCTTTTCGTCACACACAAGGGCATTAAACTATGCGCTGAAGCTCACACTAAAGTTCAAGAGAAATGAAAGAAAACATTATAATAGGATGCAAAAGTCAAATCACATCTTGATAGTGTATTAAGTGACTATAAATAGTGCAACAAATGTTTGTGAAGGTCAAAATGCCACCAATTCATCATTATTNGAGTTGGTCCGGTAGAGTTTCGCCCGATGGCAATTCCCTGGCTTGATCTTTCGGCTTTCTCGTCGTGCTCGACGACGAATTATGCGTTCGTCAATCTCTCCTATGATTGTCGACTCCTACGCGTCGTCGTCACGCTCACTCTTCCTTCACATTATCCAGCTTCTGTGTGGTGGTCGAGTTATGAGTCGCGTCGAGCTACGACTAACTTCCAGGTGTCTCGTCGTCGTCGTCTCATCTCACTCTCCTTCGCGCTAGCTTCTGCATGGTCGTAGAGCTACGAGTCACGTCGAGCTGAGTTTCAGGTTGTCTCCTCTCGCTCTCGTTTGCCACAACTGTTCCGCGACTTCGACAACTGCAGGTCGCCCCGACTTCTTCGGCTCGCTATATTTGTCGCTGCCCGACTTGGCATGGCTTCTTCTTGCTGTGATGGAACTTCCTTCGTCTACAGTTGAACCTGGCAAAGTTTCCTTTCCTCGCGTGATAGGTAATCCTCAAAGGGAGACGGCGGTTGTCTTTCTCTCAAGTTATAAGGAGCAACGAGACAGTACAGGTGATTGCCCCTTTATCAAGATTGTAAGCAGGACAAATGAGAAAGCAGCACTTTTTTTCTCTGAGCTAGAAATTTCATCCCTAACTGATAAATTCAAGTTTGTTCTTATTGAAAAATTTCAGTGGGGACACCCACCTATGGATGTTATCAGGAAAAGTTTTTGATGATCTCAAATTAGCAGGAAAGTGGAAAGTATGGCTCATGAAAGGGAGACGTATTAATTCAACTAACAATGTCTGAAGACTACACTGAGATTTTTTCTAAAAAATATCTCAACATTGCTGGTAAACTAATGAAGCTACTCAAGTGGTCTCCTGATTTTGACCCCAAGCGCAAATCTCCTACTGTACTGGTATGGTTTAGTCTACCTGGTCTCAAGATGCACTTTTTCATCATCAAGTTACTTACTCTATTGGTGTCATATTTGGGGACCCTTTGAAGCTATATCTACCCACTTTTAACCTAACCAAACCTTCTGTGACAAGAATATTTATTAAAAGCGATATTACTTTACCTGATGTTACTAAAGTCTAGTTGGGCACAACTCACAATGGATATTAGCAACAAATTGTTATGAAGCATAAACCTCCTTATTGTTCTCATTGTAAGATGTTGGGGCACAACCTTGAGAAATGCTAAAGCTTCACCCTAATTTGAAATCTAAAGATCAAGTAAATAAGAATGGATCTGACTCCACTGCTTTGGACATATCTGTTTCATCTGGAGAGAAAACTACCACAGAACATATTATGGTGTCTGATTTAATCGCCTCTGTAGACCCTCCCGCTGAAAATATTATTTCTGTGATCGATGAGAAGCTGGATGGCTCTGCTGAGCAACCTACACTTTCAAACCCTCCTCACTTGCAGGAAGCATCAAGTGAAGAGGAGACAATTCATGCTTCACACACACTAGAACCTACAGTCTTTACAACAGTTGACAATCCTTCTTATGGTGCTCATCAGCTTTTATCTGTCCGGCGTTTTGTTTACCAACACTATGATCAGATGAGTCAGCCTTCAGAGGAGGAATGACAGGTCTATTCAAGGAGGAAGAAGAAGATTGGAGGTAAACTTCAGCTCAGGAACCTAATGGATGATACTTTGGTTACTTCGGGAAATGGCTTGGCACTCAATAATTTGTTATCTGGATCTCACCCTAGAACTAGAGGTAGAGGCAGGACTAAACTAGCTCGTCTCTAGCTACTTCTTTTCTGCGACTTTGATATCTTTCCTTTTTTTGGGGTTTCCTGTGTTTTTTTTCTTTTAGGGTGTTTCTGTATGTTGTATCGTACGGGTAGGGTGCCTCTATTGGGCCCTCTCATACAACTTTTATGTATCTTTCCTTTTTTTAATAGATATAGCCCTTGGGGTTTTTAAAATTATATATATATAATTGTTTGTGTGTGTTTGTATATGCAGGATTAACTATGATGGAGTCACTCATTTATGATACTAGAGGTGGAATGATAAGATATCAGTGTACGTAAATGAAAGAAGATGATAATATTGAAGTACCTTAATTGATGCAATTTTTTAGCATTACTCCTTTCATGATTGTATGGATATATAATGATATAGATATGTTATTGATAAAGCAAAACTCATTAAATAACATGAAATATCGTAAGTGATCATATTCTTAAAATATTAAATATTTTATACTAATTTATTAAAGCTTAATTGTCATGCAATTATTTTTTTTTGTATTATTGATGTTTAGAAGTGTGAGTATACGCTGGCTTAGGTTACTTCACAGTTGTTTAAAACTAACTTTTAAGTTGTAATTAATTTATTATAAGATAAGTAATAGAAGAGATAATGTTTACAGAAGACGCGAACAACCAATAATGAAGTAAATTCAATTATATGATTTTAATTTAATTTCTTCCCTTGTTTTTTTATTTGTTAAATGTTATTTATAAAATGAACATAGAAAAATTAATTTTCATCGTACGGCCGTATGTACCCGCATTAGTTAATTCTAAAGTTTTGGGTCGGGTCGTGACATATATGTATACATGTATACACACACACGGATATATGTGTGTGTGTGTGCGTGTTCATGTATATATACACAGATAGATGTGTGTGGGTGTCTGTGTGCGAGTTATAAGCCCTATTCCCTTCGTTGCCATTGTAGCTAAGGACGAATTAAAGTGCATTTTCTATTATCGGTGATGCAGGCAAACGCGAGATCGCATCATGTACACAAGAGTTCTCAAGTAAACATTGATCCAACTGCTTTGCCTGGACCAAACTAGTTAAGAATTTTTCCCTTCCAAGGAGTTAACCAGTCCTCGTTATCCACTGCTACTTGTACTCTTCTTATATATTCGTTTTGGTATAAGTCTAGGACTTTTTTTTTCAATCAAGATAGTCGTCATCATCTCTTTTTCCCTTCGATTCGAGTGGTTCCCCAACTGTCTTTCGCTCCTGAGTAATAATTATCTTCCCTATTGCCTTCTGCATCCTCCACACATCACTCCCAGCCGCCCCTTCCCTGTTGTAGCCACAGGGAATAGCCTTTGTTTTCTATTTCCCTATAGTTTCCTCATTGTCCAGTCATTTTCCTCGTTGTTGCCGCCTAGGATAGCCCTCTTGTTGTTCGATAGTTCACTGCACCCCCCATCGCTACCATCGACATTTCCACTCACTGCAGTAACCTGAAAACAGTTGTTCCAAGCTGTTTTTTGTTATTTCAACCACCTAGCCATGTGTTTCTCTCAGACTAGCTTATTATCAAATCAGCAACGCCTCCACACCGTTGTCGCCGTCCTCCTCCCTTGGTGCCACAACCCAGGACAACACTTCCCAGCCATTTTGCTTTTGTCAAACCCCTCTTTCTTGCTACCACCACCCAGGACAGCAACCACACTTGTTACTGAAGTTTTGCACCTACTTGCGTTTGCCAACGCACCTTTGCCGATACCACGCCTTCTAGTTCTTCACCCACTATTTGCTATCTCTCTAGGGGAACAAATGCTCACCGACCACCACAAACACTCACACCCTGAGATTCACCCTAGTTTCAGTGTTCTCTCGGATAGATAATATTTGATTTTCCTATTGTTGTTTGGGTTAACCCTGATATCATTAAGATAGCAACAGGGGAGGAAGAAATAAAAGAAAGGAGGTGATAAGAAAGAAACAAGAAAAATGGAAACGTGAAAAGTTAGATTTTGAGGTTAGAATTTGATTTTTACTTTTCTTTCGAAATAATGGAATTAATTGAAAATTTTGCGTGTGCAAAAGATTTTCTAAGAAAACAAAATTAAGTTTGAGGCATGGAGTGGTGATTTTTGTTCTAATTCCTATTAAGGTTATATGAGAAGTCAATTTAAAGTAAAAGTAACCATTAAATTAGAGGCATATACATACACATCACACAATTCTAATGTATTTACATATCTCACACCTAAATTTTCATATTTACACGCATAGCAATCAAATAATTAATACCACATTAAAAATAACACTATCATCACTTTTTAAAAGAGACATATTCATGCCTAGGTTTAAAACACCAAAGTTTTATGTATGTAAATATAAAATTTAGGTATGAGATTTGTAAATACATAAGCATTGTGTTCTAGGTATGTAAATTTCCCTTAAAATTATGTGCGTCAAATTGAGTTTCATTTAAGAATGTTATAAATTTAATGGAAATGGTTATTCAAGGCAGTTTACGTAAGAAAAAAAGCTCAAGAGAACCCTAGGAACAAATTTATCATGAGGTTGATCTGACAACAGGGGTGAGATGATTATTAAAATAAGAAGCAAAATACTCTTCAAAACAATTCTTTATTATTTTCTAATCATAAATTCACTATTATATTTTGCATTTAGAATTCCTCACATGCTTAGTACATGTGATCATATTAGCAAACTTTTATTCAATATAAATAATTATATGTTCATTAACGATTTCATACCATTTTATTGAATTGCAACACTAAAAACAAATATTAATTTTTCACCCGCCCTACTATATAAGAACACAAAATTTACAAATTACATAAAATATTTAAAAGACACAAAATAGGATCACCACATGTTCTGGCACAATCTATGAACACAAAATTTTCAAAAGAAAGAGGATATAGCACTCCTTAGAGCAGAAATAAAATATTACAATCTCCAAATTACACAAAAAAAGAAAAGTTTCAAAACAACAAAATATTGCATATGTATAATATTCTCAAAGAAAATAACATAATTAGAAAAAAAATAATAAGGGCCATAGGACTCGTGACAATACAAAAGGCCAAAAATATGGTTATCTATGCTACAAAGATAGAATCCTCCCAGTTCATTACCCCCATGATGGCAAGATCTTCAATTACGTGGTATTGTGGGATCCTCCAATCTCGTTGTATAACGAAATCCCACAAACGACGCAACATCCATGTCACTCTCCCTGGGGAAGATAAGCTTCACCATCATCTTTCGGAACATCTGGATCTCATTATCTAATGTTCTTCCCACAAAATAAATAAGAAGATTACCGAAATTGTAGTTCACCACTCTTGTTTGACTATCTAGTTGTGGTGCACTGTTGAACAGAACTAGAACTTTACACTCAACATACTCCATAAAGCTTTTCAGAAAAAACACAGAAACCTCTCATTATTATTTGAAGTGATGGCATGTTAGACATCCCTTAATAATGACAATCGAAGAGGTAGAATATAAGATAGAAAATCCTAAAACATCTATAGTATGGGTCACACTATCTCAGAGATCGACTCTTTTCTATCACTAACTTCTAGCATCACCAAGGCTAATTCCACTACGGCACTAAAATAGCTAACTTTGTCTAACCATCTATCATGCTTAACTCCTTCAATAGTAGGTGTAAAATAGGTTTCTCATCCATAAGAAACAAGTATGTGCTTTTGTGGCTATCATAAAGTGCACACCTAGCATACTGTCATATTCGGCCAAAAAAAAACACGGCATGCATCCATAAGACACAATGTCACACCAAACATGAACCTAAAACTTATCACAAGCTAAAAATTCTATCAAATATCCTTCTTCAAGTAAGTCAATGAATATGATTGACAATGATTCTTGGTAGTGAGGTTTAGCTTGTCCATCATCTGTGCATATACTATATTTTCACAAGTGCATCCTTGAAATATTGCATACTTTTTCCCTTCATGGTACAATATGCATGAAAGATGTGAAGGAGCCACTATTGTTATCCTGTAGGCTCAATCATGGGGATCTGTCAGATATTTGCATACTCCCTCATCAGATGGAAGCAGATACTCTTCTTTTGCATAGCCACATCCTCTAGTTTTTCACCACCCCCGCTTAGTGAAAGACATTACCCTAGATGCAATATGCCCAAAATTGAGGCACTTGAAACACTTCATAACTGGGATGAATTTAAGTGTGCTGATTGACACCATCTTTTCTCCATTCAAGACCGATTTCTCCACTAGATGAGTCGGCTTGAGTGCTCCAACTGGTGTACTATTGCTGGTTGATCTTGAAGTTGAGTTTTTTTGTAAGGTGTGGCGGTCACCATGTGATGTTGTTTATCCATCTTTAAGGCTAAATTATGGACATCCCATTATATATAATAGGGCTTTAACTGTAGCATGTTGTGGATGAACGCCCTCAATGTTCCCAAATATCGAGATACATTATTCTCCCCGGGCTCTAGTAGTTTGCATTTTAACATAAGCAACTCAAACTTAGAAGTTTACTCTACTGGGAGATCATTTTACTATAAGTGGTGAAGTCTAACGAACACCTTGTGTTTATAATGTGGTCATAGATACTTCTATGATATCTCCTTCTTTATCTTGAACTAAGTTATGACTTTATATTTCCCATTTTGCTGGCATAAGCACTTCAAATTTTCCCACCATAGCGACGTACTTTTCCTATTGGATATTGACAAAAATTTGTGATTGAGTTTTTCCCTTCATATTGTTCTAACTGTCGTATATTTGGTCACTCAAGTTCTTAATGTCATCATCTACACCCCCACCTCAGACCAAAGAAACAAAGTGTTCTGCCATAGGCAGTGATTTCCCCTCCTAATATGCTCCAAGTTATCGACGGTATTGATCATCAAAAGGATACCCTCAATATGTCACTATCCTCGCAAGCAATATGCCAACCATTCAGCCTACACACAATGTTGTAGTTTCCTCATCTTTGGAATCTCCTTTCGTGGGGGCGAGGGAGACACTTCAGACTTCACCTGCCCTATAACCTATCACTGATATTGCGAGTGGCAAAATTATTACTGCTTCTCTACCACCTCATCAGGTCGGTCAAACACAATTTTAATGTTACTCAAAAACATGAATTTTATGATGTGCAACAGCCTACACTTATCCGGCCACCTTTAGACCAATCCACTGATCAGATGAGTCAATCCTCGAATGAGAAATGACAAGTTTACACCTCCAGAAGGAAGAAAAGAATGGAGACCTACTTGAGCTCAAAAATCTCATGGATGATGCTTTGATTACTTCGGGTAATGGTACGCACCTCACCAATTTGTTAGTCGGCTCCCTTCCGAGAACTCGAGGCAAAGGCAAGACTAACTTGACTCATCCCTAGCTTTTTTCGCGTGTTGGTGGTTTGTGATTTTTTGATCTTTTATGTATTTTGTCCTTTCTAGGACTTTGTGTGTGTTGTATCGTGTGGGTCGAGCTTTCCTTTAGGCTCACTCATACAACTTATTTGTATATTTTCCTTTTAAATATAATTGCCCTAGAGTTTTTTCAATATATATAT
>JXCR01141015.1:0-19597 GCA_002079205.1 Phalaenopsis hybrid cultivar
TTTGATTCCCCCCGAGTGTATGGTGTGTTAAATTCTTTGGCACATGAGGGATGGCCGGAGCTCACATAATAGCCTTTGGTCATTCCTTTAATATATATATATATATATTAATAATAGTTGTGATCTTTGAGTTGTCAAAGAAGCGTCTAAACAAAGCCAGCAACTTGTGCCATAAATCCATGTGGCTCCCTCAATGTTCTGTTAAAATAAAGCTACCAAACGTGGCATGTACAAGTGACAAATGCATAAAGATCTTACAAAGAAAGAAAAAAAAAAAAAAAAACTATATGGACAGGCCAACCATTAGAATCAACAAAAAGATAAAAAATTAAAAAAACCTCTTGGAAAATTACTACCAAAATCAAGCACAAAAGCAAGAAAAATGAAATCACAATCGGACAAAATAAAAATGACAAGGCCAACACATCTATTTTCGTAAAAGATCAAACTAAGGCAGCCTTTTCTTCTTCCTTTCTTTNTATAAAAAATTAAAAAAACCTCTTGGAAAATTACTACCAAAATCAAGCACAAAAGCAAGCAAAATGAAATCACAATCGGACAAAATGAAAATGACAAGGCCAACACATCTATTTTCGTAAAAGATCAAACTAAGGCAGCCTTTTCTTCTTCCTTTCTTTCTTCACCAATTCAAGCCAAAAACATACTAAAAGGCTTGTGTCTTGCTAGTTGTTTGTATGCACCCGCATTGGTCCCCTAATGTCCTTGAGGAATTCCCCCCATTAAAACCTCCATTTCTAGACAAAGTAATCAAATTAGCAATTGAGCCTAAGATTTTAGATTACAATGTCACCATTAAATAAAAATTATGTATTAAAGCAAAAATACACATGATTTATCTTTTTTCTTATGTTAGTTATTGGGANACTTATGTCTTGCTAGTTGTTTGTATGCACCAGCATTGGTCCCCTAATGTCCTTGAGGAATTCCCCCCATTAAAACCTCCATTTCTAGACAAAATAATCAAATTAGCAATTGAGCCTAAGATTCTATATTACAATGTCATCATTAAATAAAAATTATGTATTAAAGCAAAAATACACATGATTTATCTTTTTTCTTATGTTAGTTATTGGGAATATTAATGTAATAGCGTTCAATGATTTTTTCTGTGCAGATGTATACTAATAACATATTATTATCGAACGATTATTACTCAGTTGATGTATGCTCAATATTTCATTGCGCCAACATCTAATTTAATGTAATAGAAAGTCGAACAACTTGATTTTGTTAAGAGACAGATTCGAAACAGATAAATTTCATATATTTAGTCTTCATCTAACTCAACATAATCACTAACTCACCTAGGCTATTGATTAAATTTTGGGCTTCATCATTTAGCTAAGATTTTGCTTCAAAGAGTAATAAATACATTTCAGTGATTCTTTTTGTTTTATTATGGTAAATTGAAAATATGAATTTATTTTAAATGTTTAATTAAATTCATTTTTTTAATTATAATTTTACAATGAATTTAATTTAACAAAAAAAAAAAGAAAATTTCGTTGAGNTGAACTTGGGCTTCATCATTTAGCTAAGATTTTGCTTCGAAGAGTAATAAATACATTTCAGTGAAGTCTTTTTGTTTTATTATGGTAAATTGAAAATATGAATTTATTTTAAATATTTAAATAAATGCATTTTTTTAATTATAATTTTACAATGAATTTAATTTAACCAAAAAAAAAGAAAATTTTGTTGAGTTTCTCTTTCAATGAAATTAAAAAATTTTTTCTTAAGAAAAATTAAAAATTTGTTGATTTTTTTCTTTGACGAAGTAAATGGGAAAATAATTTTAATTAAATATATTTATTATTTATTTGTTTTCTCTTTTTTTTTTATTTCATTTGCTTTGACTTGGTCAAATAGCATTTCATAAGAGCAGGAAGATTCCCATGGTTGAGGGCTGTGGGAACAGAATTCCACGTGGCAAGCAGGAGGTGAAGTGTAATTAAGATCGTAAACTGGAAGTCTGAAATNTTTCGTTGAGTTTCTCTTCTAATGAAATTAAATTTTTTTTTTCTTAAGAAAAAGTAAAAAGGTGTTGATTTTTTCTTTGACGAAGTAAATGCGAAAACAATTTTAATTAAATATATTTATTATTTATTTGTTTTCTAATTTTTTTTAATTTAATTTGCTTTGACTTGGTCAAATAGCATTTCATAAGAGCAGGAAGATTCCCATGGTTGAGGGATGTGGGAACAGAATTCCACGTGGCAAGCAGGAGGTGAAGTGTAATTAAGATCGTAAACTGGAAGTCTGAAATGAAATAATATTAAATTTATTAATGACTTAAAAAATATTATTCATTTTCAACTCANATTTCATAAGGGCAGGAAGATTCCCATGGTTGAGGGATGTGGGAACAGAATTCCACGTGGCAAGCAGGAGGCGAAGTGTAATTAAGATCGTAAACTGGAAGTCTGAAATGAAATAATATTAAATTAATTAATGACTTAAAAAATATTATTCATTTTCAACTCAAGTCTGCTCATTTATAATTAAATTAAATATCATCGTTTTAAATAAAAAAAATTGAATTACATCTTTTCATTCATAAATAAAATAATATGTGTAAAAATTAATTTTTAATGTTATAAAAATTAAAATTATATTTTAACAAAAAAATCAGAAGTGCGCCAAAAAAAAAAAAAAAAAAAAAGATGGCCTAANGTCTGCTCATTTATAATTAAATTGAATCGACCGAATGCTATTAATAAAAAAATTATAAAAAAATAATAAATTCGAAGCAATTGCATACATACAACTCTAGCTGTCAAAAAAACTCGTTGTTCGTGAACTAGGGGTGTAAACCAACCGAACACGAACGAACAGAACTTGTGTTCGTGTTCGGTTCGTTTAAAATTTAGTTTGTTTGAAATAAGCTCGTGTTTGAAATTGTTCGTGAAGTCACCATTCGTGTTTGTTTCTTAACGAACGAGCCGAACACGAGCTGTTTGCGAACGACGAGCCAGTTTGACATCCCTAATATTAATATATATNTAGTAACTATCTTTCATCTTTTACAAATAACCACTAGATATTTATGAGAAGTTATTAATGCTTATTTATTTAATCATTTTTATCTTTCAATCAATAGATAAACTAAGCATTTTATGCCTAATTAAACTTAATTTTTATCTTAAACATAATAAGCTTGGGATGGATTTTCCTGATCAATTTCTAACAACTTGATTAATCAGATTATTTTATCACCTTAATTTTTGTTTTATCTCTAAATAATTATTTTAATTATACTGATTATTGAGTAATTGTTTGATATGTGTTAGCGCTGGAGCCCGATAGAAGATTCCGCCTCCGCCTACTCCCGATCGCAAACGGCGCCTTCCTGCTCCCGCTCGATCCCGATCCCGCTCCCGCCTGCCCGCTTTCATTGCGAAAGGTCGCAACCGCGACCTTATGGTATCGCGAACCGTTCCCGCCTTTCTCTGAAGCGAAGCAAAACATCCCTCCTGTTCGCGATAAAAGACTTCAGACAGCTCTCCTTCAGTTAATGAAGTCACAGCCTTTTGTGTTCTTTTTTGGTTTCCTCGGGATAGATGAAGTAAATTGCAAGAAGTAGTTCCTTGCTGCAGAAGGAAGAAGGAAGAAGAAAGAAGAAGAAGAAGATTGTTCTCCCTTGACTTCTTCTTGGTGGCTTGTGGCAGAAGNGTTCCTCGGGATAGATGAAGTAAAGTGCAAGAAGTAGTTCTTTGCTGCAGAAGGAAGAATAAAGGAGAAAGAAGAAGAAGAAGATTGTTCTCCCTTGACTTCTTCTTGGTGGCTTGTGGCAGAAGAGAATTTGAGTTTATTTCTCTTTTAAGTTTATCTTCTTCGGTGCATCTCGGTGTAGAGTTCTTTCGGTGTATCTCTGTGTAGGGAGAGAAGAACAGAGAGAGAAGAAGAAAGAGAACGAAGTGAGAGATTCCCCTTGTAAGTCGAGACGATCGATTGATGTACATTTCTCAAGTAGTAAAATCCTCTGCAACTCCGTGAAAGTAAGCAATTTGCCGAACCACGTAAATCTGTATATTCCGCCGTGTTACTGTTTTCTGTTGTGAATTTTCTCGTTATTTTCGCTTCGTCGATCATTCTTATGTTCGATTTATATATATATATACCACATCAACTGATATATCTTATATCTCACAACAGGTCCAATTAGTCTATTTAATCCTAATTCAATATCACTATATCAATTATATCTAATTATTCAACTTTATTAATCTTAACTTCATCGATATATGATTAATTAATATAATTTTTATCATAATATTCTTTTCTTCTCAAATTCCTCAAAAAACATTAGAAAAAATGAAAATGGACAAAATATAAAGCTTCACATAAGAGAGAGACGTAGGGAGAGCGAGTGAGAGAGAGAGAGAGAGAGAGAGAGAGAGAGAGAGAGAGAGAGAGAGATGAGGAAAGNTATCATAATATTCTTTTCTTCTCAAATTCCTCAAAAAACATTAAAAAAAATGAAAATGGACAAAATATAAAGCTTCACATAAGAGAGAGACGTAGAGAGAGAGATAGAGAGAGATGAGGAAAGCATAGGATTCCCATTGAGGTCTGAAGAGCAAGGGCATACGGCAGAGCACGTTGCAGCAAGCCGGCAACATGACTGCAACGGCCAGGGCGTCCCTTTTATTAAATCACCCCCCCACACATGCGCTGATGCGCATCGATCGACCTCTCCTTCCCAACTACCCAACAATAAACTGATTTCCACTAGTAATAATAATAGCCATATATTTTCACTTCAATCCCTCTTAAAGCTGTGATTTCAAGGCAATGCTTTTCATGCTAACATACCATGCATCTTTTATGTGTGTTTGCATATATAACTTTTTAAAGTTTGATATTTGAATTTATAATATTTTCGAGCTATAAATTTATGAATAAAATCATTAATAACAGTAATATTTTTGATGTAATATTAAAGATTTCAGTGCTATGGATCTAAATATGAAAGTTTAAGTGCCATATATAAAAATTGTGTAGAAGGTATGTAAATGCCCCTTCTTTGTTTATATTATCAGTCAAAGTTGCCTGCTTTTATAGGATGAAATTCATATTATGAGTTACTTGTAAGCTTTATCACAATATTCTACTCAATGATTGATCTATAAGAAATTGTTATAGATAATGTCATTAATTCTGAATAAAGATAAGAGGCATGTATACTATTAGTTTTAATCCAAATATTTGAGTTCTTTTTTAGTCCTAATTTGATGAAATGTATTCGTGAAATCACTTTTTAACTATCACAAACATTATAGAAAAACGACCAAGATATTGAGAATTTTAATCCTTCGGGTAAATATAACAAAATGAGATTACAAAATATGTGATATAACAAGTATGAAAATTTTATTAATTTTGCGATAAATATAAAACAATTATTTCTCAGTTAATTGTTTTATATAAAACATTATAGTTACGTTGGTCAATCCGGGTACAATCAAGCTTAGATCAAATCATTAAAATACAATTAAAGGCTTTGGATTCTTAATTAATTGCTTATGTGAAATCCAAATTTGATGAATTTATAGTTAAATCGAGCGTCTTGATGAGAATCCAACAAACCTGAGATTGCTCATTTCCAAGGTAATTAAGGCACCCAAATTATTTAGAAGACCATCTATGATCAATGGAGATCATTATGGGCAGTTCGATCAGTTGAATAGAAAAGTTATGCACCAAAAAAACTAAAATACCCCTAATACAAGGATATAAATAGTCCCTCTCTCTTCGTTTGGAAAAGTTGAACGAGAAGAAGAGAAGAAGTGAAAATTCTAGATCATGTTTTAGAAAAAAACCTGAAGAGTAACCACCAACCCCCGTAGTTGCTGACCAACATCGACCATCGCTCAACAACCATCATTGACCACCGTTGATCGTCAATGCCCACAACGGCCTATGACCCAACTTACAAATGTTTTATTCTAGATATGGTTGCTGTGTCTAGCACTTATATTTAAGATTCTATGAGTAAACGCCATTCTTTGTAGCTGTCGACCACTGGTGACCGCTCATGGTCATAATCGGCCGCCGCCTCCTACCACCGTTCATCAACCATAAGTGACCACTATTTACAACCATTTTAATCACATTACCGCATTTGTAGGCCAACTAATTCTGTCACAACTTCAAACCACAACCTCTATGACCAACTTCCCCTATTGTTGCTATCGACAACAGCTTTTATGGCCAAATATTGCCTCTGTATTAGCCAATTTCGACCTTTGTGGCTAACCACTAGTGTTATCGCTTCTAACTATGACCTTTATGGTAAAGTGTCTCTATTGTAGCCACCAACTACAACATTTATGACCACTGCCTTTGTAGCAAACAAGTATGATATTGGTGACAAAGTATTATTAATATAACCAAGAACTATATTTATTGTAGCCCAATTATGGATAGTGCAACTAAAATGCTATTATACATATGTAATTATTAGCTTTGTAATTTCATCTTCTCTAATTTAGGAGAAGATGTGACCTATGTACTTATAATTATATAGTAGATTATTTTGATTAAGTTAATCGCCTTTATTTTTTTTCCTTTTTAGGGTATTTCCACAAAAAAATATCTTAGTATTTTATCTTTTTGCTTTAATATTTCTTGAGTGTGTTAGATCTTCGTGCAACACTAAGATACTAAATAACCACTCTACCATTATGAATCTTCCGACACAACAAGATGTCACAATATAAAGGAAATGAAACCCCACCTACAAAACTCTACTCTTCTTTAATGACTAACAAACACAATACATGAGCTTCCCCCTCTAACACTCATCATTCTATGGCACAATCCCGAAGTATGGGACACCACTTGTCAATGCCCATTCCGGTCCTACCAGAACCGCATTGGCTCGTGCAACTGTTTGTCGGCTCCCGTTCCGGCCCAACTCAATTTGCCTACATACTCGCCTTCTTTTTCGTGGGTGCTCTCGTGCGCCCGCCTCACTTACCATGAGTGCTTGCCTCCACTATCGTGCGCGCATTCACGAACCTACCACCATTGTCAAAAATGCACACCCGCGTGTTCACAATTGCTGCTGTGCATGCATGTTACATGCACTAACACATGTGTACATTTACTTGCGCATGCCTGTGTGCTTCGTGCATGTGCACCTGCTCCACACTCACACACGTGCCCCATTTACTAGGTTCATTGATTCTTGTACCATTCGTTACACCATAGCTTGCATCTATGCTTGTTTGTAGACCCCATTACATCTTTAACACATGATTATGCTTATTTGCTCACACACATCTATATATGCACCAAGGTATGCATGCATATTTGTGAAAGCGCTGAACCATTATATTTTAGCCACTGCCACCACAAACACTCTTAATGATAACATGCTCAATGATAACCTAAATCACGTCAAGGTATAAATTTTTGGAATGTCTTTATTTTCGGACGTCACAAGCAACATCGTCCTAAACTGGTTGGACAACTGATGTCATCAATAAATTTTTATCATCTTGCACGAATCTTAAGGAATCTTTTGAACAATAAATATTTCAGATTCAAATTCAAGCTAATATAGGGCTCCATTTTTCAAAAAGCTTATACTCAAAGAAACTGTATCTATAAAACAAACCCAATGATATAAAAATTGGTTGAATTTGAGTCCAATGAAGTCCAAATCAAGTGTTTAAAGTACATTTGAAGGCTTCAGATTGTTAATTGATAGGTGAAATAAATTATATATATATATTCAAATCGAGCTTCTCAATGAGCTAAGCTCTCTTACTTCTAAGTTCATTAAGGTCCTCAAGTCATTTAAAAAGTTTTTAGGATCAAGGAGGATGAATATTGGTCGTCCGATCATGTAGTTACAGAAGTTGTTTACGAAAGAACCAAAATGCCCCTCCCTAATAGAAATTCTCATTTCACTTAAGAGGGAAAAGAAGTCAAATTCTAGTGATGTTATGGATTGAAGACTCAACGATAACTCCTGGCTTTTGTAGTCATCAACCACCACCCGTCTTCCACCCAAGTCCACCACTATCAGTTAACTCAGTTTGTTAATTATGCACCATAAATACATTGCAATGAATAATATCGTATTAAAGATCCGATGATAGCTCATGATAACAACTATTTATGACTGTCATATTTAAAATCGGACGACTTCTCCCAAATGATAAAATTTTTAATATGTCGTATATCGACAAGTGTTGTCTCAGGTGTAAAATAATAAGCCCGAGAGAGGGGTTGTAGCTATCAACCAGTGTAGCACCAATTATGTTCTATTTGGCTAGTTACTATTATACCTTTCCACCATGACCTCTATGGCTAATTAACGCTACTGCATCTTCTAATTACAACCTCTATGGCCAACTGACGCAACTGCAGTTATAACTATGACCTATGTGACAAACTACATCTTATTTTGCTAACGATTACTGCAACTTCTAATCATTGCATTTATGGCAAATTGACACTACTGCAATTATCAACAATAGCCTATGTGACCTGCTACAACTAACTGTTACTACAGCTTCCAACTACAACTTATGTGACAGATTGATAAAACTACAAATGCCAACTATAAAATATGTGGTTAATTACTATTACAACTACCAACTACATTATATGTGGCTAAATGTTATTGTATCCATCAACAACGAACTTTGTGGCCAATTACTATCGCATCTTCCCAATACGACCTATGGGGCCTACTGACTCTCTTGTAACTACAAACTATGACCTATGTGGCTAGTTACTAATACAACTTTTATTACGACATTTATGTACAACTAACGCTCTTGCAGCTACTAAGTATGAACCATGTGATCAGTTACTATAACAACTTCCTACTACAACCTAGCTACCAACTGCGACTCATGTGGCTAATTTCTAATGTAGCTCCCACTACGACCGATGTGACAAACTAATGATATTACTATCACCAACTACGATCTACAAGACCAACTAACGATATTATAGTCATCAACTACGAGCTATGTGACCAACTGACAATATTATTGTCTCTAAACATATGTAGNGTAGGGGATCTTAGTTGGCTTGCAAGCAATTTCATACATCTCAAAACTCATAACAGCATATAGGCCANTTGACAGATGTGACAAACTAATGATATTACTATCACCAACTACGATCTACAAGACCAACTAACGATAATATAGTCATCCACTACGAGCTATGTGACCAACTGACAATATTATTGTCTCTAAACATATGTGGTCAATTGACTATGTTCTACGTGGCCAACTTACACTATTGCAGTCTATAACCATAACATTTATGACCAACTATTTTTTTATCTACACCGACTTCAACCTTCATGATCAAGTACAGTTATTATAACTCAATTACGGGTATTATAACCGAACTACTATTGCATATATGTAATATCAATAATGCAATTCCATATTCTCTAATTCATCTGAAAAGTGAACCTACGTACTTATGAACACAAAGTTGATCAATTACTTTGACTAGGTTGCAACCCATAATTTTTATTTTTCTAGGGCTTTCCAGCATAAAAAAATCTTGGTGTCTCCTCTTGCTACTTTTCTATTATTTGTGTCTATGTTGAATCTTCGTGCAATGCTAAGTTATTAAATATTACTCAAGCGTCATTAATCTTCCAGCATACAACAATGATAATTTTTTTGTTTATCGAGCAACATCTCAAGCATGNCCAAGTAATAATAATAGCCATATATTTGCAATTCAATCCTTCTTAGAGCTGTAATTTCAAGGCACTGCTTTTCATGCTAACATACCATGCATCTTTTATGTGTGTTTGCATATCTAACTTTTTAAAGTTTGATATTTGAATTTATAATATTCTCGAGCTATAAATTTATGAATAAAATTATTAATAATAGTGATATTTTTGATGTAATATTAAAGATTTCAGTGTTATGAATCTAAATATGAAAGTTTAAGTGTCATATATAAGAAAATTGGTGTATCATATGTGTGAAAGCGCTGAACCATTATTTTTTAGCCACAGCCACCACAAACACTCTTAATGATAACATGCTCAATGATAACCTAAATCACGTCAAAGTATAAATTTTTGGANCTCACTTACCATGAGTGCTTGCCTCCACTATCGTGCGCGCATTCACGAACCTACCACCATTGTCAAAAATGCACACCCGCGTGTTCACAATTGCTGCTGTGCATGCATGTTACATGCACTAACACATGTGTACATTTACTTGCGCATGCCTGTGTGCTTCGTGCATGTGCACCTGCTCCACACTCACACACGTGCCCCATTTACTAGGTTCATTGATTCTTGTACCATTCGTTACACCATAGCTTGCATCTATGCTTGTTTGTAGACCCCATTACATCTTTAACACATGATTATGCTTATTTGCTCACACACATCTATATATGCACCAAGGTATGCATGCATATTTGTGAAAGCGCTGAACCATTATATTTTAGCCACTGCCACCACAAACACTCTTAATGATAACATGCTCAATGATAACCTAAATCACGTCAAAGTATAAATTTTTGGAATGTCTTTATTTTCGGACGTCACAAGCAACATCGTCCTAAACTGGTTGGACAACTGATGTCAACAATAAATTTTTATCATCTTGCACGAATCTTAAGAAATCTTTTGAACAATAAATATTTCAGATTCAAATTCAAAATAATATAGGGCTCCATTTTTCAAAAAGCTTATACTCAAAGAAACTGTATCTATAAAACAAACCCAATGATATNTCAATAAATTTTTATCATCTTGCACGAATCTTAAGGAATCTTTTGAACAATAAATATTTCAGATTCAAATTCAAGCTAATATAGGGCTCCATTTTTCAAAAAGCTTATACTCAAAGAAACTGTATCTATAAAACAAACCCAATGATATAAAAATTGGTTGAATTTGAGTCCAATGAAGTCCAAATCAAGTGTTTAAAGTACATTTGAAGGCTTCAGATTGTTAATTGATAGGTGAAATAAATTATATATATATATTCAAATCGAGCTTCTCAATGAGCTAAGCTCTCTTACTTCTAAGTTCATTAAGGTCCTCAAGTCATTTAAAAAGTTTTTAGGATCAAGGAGGATGAATATGGGTCGTTCGATCATGTAGTTACGGAAGTTGTTTATGAAAGAACCAAAATGCCCCTCCCTAATAGAAATTCTCATTTCACTTAGGAGGGAAAAGAAGTCAAATTCTAGTCATGTTATGGATTGAAGACTCAACGATAACTCCTGGCCTTTGTAGTCATCAACCACCACCCGTCTTCCACCCAAGCTCACCACTATCAGTTAACTCAGTTTGTTAATTATGCATCATAAATACATTGCAATGAATAATATCGTATTAAAGATCCGATGATAGCTCATGATAAAAACTATTTATGACTGTCATATTTAAAATCGGACGACTTCTCCCAAATGATAAAATCTTTTATATGTCGTATATCGACAAGTGTTGTCTCAGGTGTAAAATAATAAGTCCGAGAGGGGTTGTAGCTATCAACCAGTGTAGCACCAATTATGTTCTCTTTGGCTAGTTACTATTATACCTTTCCACCATGACCTCTATGACTAATTAACGCTACTGCATCTTCTAATTACAACCTCTATGACCAACTGACGCAACTGCAGTTATAACTACGACCTATGTGACGAACTACATCTTATTTTGCTAACGATTACTGCAACTTCTAATCATTGCATTTATGGCAAATTGACACTACTGCNTGGTCGTCCGATCATGTAGTTACAGAAGTTGTTTACGAAAGAACCAAAATGCCCCTCCCTAATAGAAATTCTCATTTCACTTAAGAGGGAAAAGAAGTCAAATTCTAGTGATGTTATGGATTGAAGACTCAACGATAACTCCTGGCTTTTGTAGTCATCAACCACCACCCGTCTTCCACCCAAGTCCACCACTATCAGTTAACTCAGTTTGTTAATTATGCACCATAAATACATTGCAATGAATAATATCGTATTAAAGATCCGATGATAGCTCATGATAACAACTATTTATGACTGTCATATTTAAAATCGGACGACTTCTCCCAAATGATAAAATTTTTAATATGTCGTATATCGACAAGTGTTGTCTCAGGTGTAAAATAATAAGCCCGAGAGAGGGGTTGTAGCTATCAACCAGTGTAGCACCAATTATGTTCTATTTGGCTAGTTACTATTATACCTTTCCACCATGACCTCTATGGCTAATTAACGCTACTGCATCTTCTAATTACAACCTCTATGGCCAACTGACGCAACTGCAGTTATAACTATGACCTATGTGACAAACTACATCTTATTTTGCTAACGATTACTGCAACTTCTAATCATTGCATTTATGGCAAATTGACACTACTGCAATTATCAACAATAGCCTATGTGACCTGCTACAACTAACTGTTACTACAACTTCCAACTACAACTTATGTGACAGATTGATAAAACTACAAATGCCAACTATAAAATATGTGGTTAATTACTATTACAACTACCAACTACATTATATGTGGCTAAATGTTATTGTATCCATCAACAACGAACTTTGTGGCCAATTACTATCGCATCTTCCCAATACGACCTATGGGGCCTACTGACTCTCTTGTAACTACAAACTATGACCTATGTGGCTAGTTACTAATACAACTTTTATTACGACATTTATGTACAACTAACGCTCTTGCAGCTACTAAGTACGAACCATGTGATCAGTTACTATAACAACTTCCTACTACAACCTAGCTACCAACTGCGACTCATGTGGCTAATTTCTAATGTAGCTCCCACTACGACCGATGTGACAAACTAATGATATTACTATCACCAACTACGATCTACAAGACCAACTAACGATATTATAGTCATCAACTACGAGCTATGTGACCAAC
Source organism: Phalaenopsis hybrid cultivar (assembly GCA_002079205.1). Classification (NCBI taxonomy): domain Eukaryota; kingdom Viridiplantae; phylum Streptophyta; class Magnoliopsida; order Asparagales; family Orchidaceae; genus Phalaenopsis; species Phalaenopsis hybrid cultivar. Next base: position 12,921 of record JXCR01141015.1, read on the forward strand.
TGACAATATTATTGTCTCTAAACATATGTAGTCAATTGACTATGTTCTACATGACCAACTTACACTATTGCAGTCTATAACTATAACATTTATAACCAACTATTTTTTTTATATCCGCCGACTTCAACCTTCATGATCAAGTACATTTATTATAACTCAATTACGGGTATTATAACCAAACTACTATTGCACATATGTAATATCAACAATGCAATTCCATATTCTCTAATTCATCAGAAAAGTAAACCTACGTACTTATGAACACATAGTTGATTAGTTACTTTGACTAGGTTACAACCCATAATTTTTATTTTTCTAGGGCTTTCCAACATAAAAAAATCTTGGTGCCTCCTCTTGCTACTTTTCTATTATTTGTGTTTATGTTGAATCTTCGTGCAATGTTAAGTTATTAAATATCGCTCAAGCGTCATTAATCTTCCAGCATACAACAATGATAATTTTTTTGTTTATCGAGCAACATCTCAAGCATGCATAATTAATTGCTCGTTATGCAACTAATCTGTAATTTAATTTTGAGCTAGAGCTCTCACCTTGCCAATATAAATATCTGTAATTATAAGGGAGGTTACACACCACAAAATTCTTAAGTATTTAAATGTCTAACATTTAAAGTTTTATATTTANTTCTGTAATTTAATTTTGAGCTAGAGCTCTCACCTTGCCAATATAAATATCTGCAATTATAAGGGAGGTTACACACCACAAAATTCTTAAGTATTTAAATGTCTAACATTTAAAGTTTTATATTTACATATATAAGACCTTGATGTCATACATTCATGTGTGAAAAAATATATGTATTTCATTTTTTAAAATAAATAATAATAATAATATTTTTGATTAAATATTAAAGGTTTGGGTCCTATGCATGCAAATTTAAAAGTTTAGATATTAGATACGTACCAAAAGAAGAATTGGCGGGGACCCTAATTAATATCAATCATTAGGAGTGTAAACGGACCGAACACGAACTAACAGAGCTTGTGTACGTGTTCGGTTCGTTTGAAATTTAGTTTGTTTGAAATAAGCTCGTGTTTGAAATTATTTGTGAAGTCACTATTTGTGTTCGTTTCTTAACGAACGAGCCGAACACGAGCTGTTCGCGAACGACGAGCCAGTTTGAGATCCCTAATATTAATATATATATAAATAATATATTATATTGATTATATAACTTATATTATAAAAATATATAATATCTATATTAGTATATTACTAATATGGTATAGTAATATATTATTATTATTATTTTATTATATATTTTAATTTATAAAATTTAATNGCATGAACAAACACATCACTGTTCCTGTTTGGTTCGTTTAACTAACTGAACGAAAAAAAAATTGTTAATGTTCCTCTCGTTTACTTATCGAACGAATCGAACACGAACTCATTGACGAACCGAACACGAACTGTTTGCGAACAGCGACCTTTTTTAACAGCCCTATCAACCATGGTCAAATAGCTTAAAATCGTGAACTAAGCAAACATGTCGATAAACTTTGCATTGATAGGATTGCATATTACAGGTAGAATCACGGTAGAGGCAAGTGTTCCTCGCCCCTTCAAATTAAAAAAATTATGATAATATATTTATATACACACACACATACATATATGCAATATAAAAATATTATTATTTACATCTTTTAATCATTATATATTAAATATGGACATTATATGAATTGAATTTGTAACTTTTTTATCGGGATAAAGAAAAATTAATTAACATTTTAGGTTCTCTCTCGTACGTAACACAACTAGGGCTGTCAAAACGGTTCGTTGTTCGCTAACAGCTTGTGTTCGGCTCGTTAATTTCGTTCGATAAGTTAACTAGCCGAACACTAACTAAGATGTGTTCGTTCGTATTCGGTTCGTTTTGGCTCGAAATACTACTCATCAAGTTTATGTATATATATATATAAAGTTGTATTTAAAAAAAATCTAATTGACTACAAGGCTACAAAGATTTATAATCAATTAAAATATTGATTGAGAAAAATAGAATAAAAATTATTAAATTAGATTCAAATGATGTTTTACTATAAATAATAATTTTTAAATCTTATAATAAAAATTATTAAATAAGATTCAAATGATATTTTAATATAACTAATAATTTTTAAATCTTGCTAAAACCCTTATTGTCTTATTGTTGCATGATTAGGGTTGTTAAAAGAACTGTTTGTTCTTGAACAGCTCGTGTTCGGCTCGTTAAACAAACGAGTCGAACACGAACTCACTTTTTGAGCTCGAAACATAAACAAGCTAATGGCTCGCTCGTGTTAGGCTAATTTACACCCCTAAATACAATATAGTATAGAAGGAAAGATGAAAGACAAAAAGTGTCGGCTGCAATACTTAAACTTTAGATACTGACGCACGCAGAAGGGAAGTAACGCGGCAATAGATCAGGCTGCTAAATCAATTTAGCTTTGACCGCACGATGACACTCGTGTAAAAGGACTGTTTGAGGCAGCTAGCAATCGTGTCAAGAAGCTAATGTGCTGATACTGTTGCGGTGAGACTGTGTTTTTGTTTGTTAGTACAGTTGTTTAGTAACTAGACTGCAATTGTTTATGACAAAAAAGCATGTCTTCCTCTATATTGCTGCAAAACAGCCCAATTTGAATAACTCATATGTGAAAGCAAATAATGTTCGACAACCCAAAAAAAAACATAAGTTTAAATAGTATAACAACAAAATGAAATATCACTAAATAACGTGTAATATAAAGGGCAAAAGTAGAATTAAAACTACTAAATCAAGTAACATTATGATCATATTGAATTTGAAGCGGAGACGCCCTTTGAAAGAAACTACCCACGCTAGATTACTATCTGAAATAGAATCGTTGAGCTGGTCCGCTCACATGAAGCCACAGTCATCTGATTTATTCCTCACACCTATAAAATTTTCTCGCATTAATGTGCTCCTATCGTGAAGTATGCAGAGAACACTGCAGTTCACTATAACAGTACAAGAGTTTAGATGCACTAGAAATCCTCAAACTCATAATTTTTGAAGGTTTAAAACCACAAACTGCTAGATGTAACATTAACGAAAAACACAAATAAAGTTTCATAAAGCTGTGAGGCCCGAGCTGATCAAATGAAAAACAGTCGAATAACTGTTGAATAATCTGTTACTGAAAGAAGACAAAAGACATTAATGAAAGCGGATCTTGATTGCCTTTAAACCATAAACTTCCACGTCTGAATGTATCACCTTAAAAACCATCTAGAAGAACCCTAAAAGCCATATGACTGAAAAAAGTAGGGGATCTTAGTTGGCTTGCAAGCAATTTCATACATCTCAAAACTCATAACAGCATATAGGCCATCCGTAGCATAGTAGTTGAGAGTGTAGTCTTCCACCGTGAGGTTGCGGGTTCGAATTGTGCATATCGCCCTTTGGGCTCACCTTTCCCATAAATATATAGGCAATCAAGAAGTAGCCCTAAGGTCATATATCTCATCATATGCCTTAAAAAAAAAAAAACCCACAACATACACGTACATACACAACGACATGTTAATAATGAAAATTTCGAAAGCAATAACAGGTTGCTCTGGTGGTAAAGATGTCCAAATAATTAAAACAAAATTAAATCCAAACAAAACAACACTAGCACAAAAAAACATCGACATTTAAAATCCAACATCAATGTGTCCACCAAATAAAATGAAATTCACACAACTCGATCAATATAAAAATTGCGTGAATAATTAATCTTACGGTCAGGTTTCGTCATAAAAAACTCTCCCTTGGTCGGGTCTTCTATCAAGTTCATAGAGAACAAGTAAAAAAGGCATGTCCTCATCAATTTTTGGAATATCTTCCATAATTCTCATAACCTCTTGAATAGAAGTGGCATGTAATATGCTAGGATCATTGGTGCATCAAGTGACAAATTGAGAGATCTAAATTTTAATGAAAACAACACCATTTTTTTTTCTCTACCCTTGGTCATTGGATCATCCAGTACATCCTAATTCATTTATGTTGGAATTATACCCCTCATTGGACTCAACAGATTGTTGTGCTTCTAAATGCTCAGCTCTGCCTTTGTGCTCTCTCTCTCTCTCTCTTGGTGCCCGTGCTTGATCACTGGTGGACACTAATACACCAAAAATAATGTACTATTTTATGTATGCATTGCTTATTTTGGTAATGTTGCACTTTAAAGAAGGATATTTTCATATTTTTATTGCAGGTATATCAATTTTAGGCATTTGGAGCAAAAAGTAGCAAAAATGAGGAAATTTGGAGCCAAAATGGAGATTTTCATGATCCTGGCGCCAGAGGCGCCATTTTCCAGTGAGCTGGCACAAGAGGCACCAGAAACTGGTGTTAGAGACGCCATTTTACAGAGAAGTGGCACTAGAAGTGCCAGAATCCAGAGAACTATGCAGACTTCATTTGGCTGGCGCTCGAGGTGATAGAAGCGCCAGAGACGAATTAAGATGGAGTAAGGTGGCTCATGACTATATTTGAGCAGTTTTTGAAGGCTCCAANCTAGAGACGCCATGTTACAGAGAAGTGGCACCAGAAGTGCCAGAATCCAGAGAACTATGCAGACTTCATTTGGCTGGCGCTCGAGGTGATAAAAGCGCCAGAGACGAATTAAGATGGAGTAAGGTGGCTCATGACTATATTTGAGCAGTTTTTGAAGGCTCCAAATAATTCAAACGTACCATAGAGCGATTCAATGAATCTAGACACTTTAGAAGGTTCTTTAATGAAGAGATATGTCTCTTGGATGAAGGGACTTGTCTCTTGGTGTTAAAAGATGTGACTATTGGGAAAAAATTGGAGGGAATTTTGAATTCCTTTTGAAAGAAGGCTGACCCTAATTAAAAAGGAGAGGAGTCTAGAGAAGAAAGCGGGAGTCAGATTAAATGATAGGTTTTGGCGTGAGAGAGAAGTCTTGAAGAAGAGAGGATTTTCTTCTAGGGTTGTAAGAGGAGAAATAAGGTGAGAGATTTCTTCTTTATTACACTTCTAAGAGAGAATTGAGTGTAATTATAAAGAAAGAAAGTGTTTAAAGGGAACTTCCAGGGATTTGCTTGGGAAACTGTGTGAGATAAGTTGTGTTTTTTTCTTTCTTTGTTTTTTAAACTTGTTTTTATATATGAAATTCATGTTTTGTCTTATCCTTCTCATGAATTATGAGTAGTCTCCTTTATCTTTCTCCCTACAATGAGATATGATTTTGTGAAGAATTAGTTTTATTTTGTAAGATTTTAAATGTCAATAAATTGTGATGATTTGAACTTTGATCTTCATTTACTTTTCAATTTGACCAATTGAAGGGTTAAAACTTGTTGAGGAACATATGATCCAAAAGGGCTATGCTAGGTAAGAGTCACATTCAATTTCATGGGTGAGAATGTAATCCATGGGCTTGCGTGCAAATAAATAGAAAAATACTTTGATGTGCGCAAAATTAGAGATTTTAAGGTGACAGATTAAAATCCCAAATTTGGTCCAGTTGCTTGGAAACTAAACAAAGATTGTTAGCTCTCAAGTGAGGGAGAAGTGAGAGTTCTGGAATGGCAGCCAGTATTCTCTCAACCTAGCCACGGATTTAGGGACCAAACTCTGAATTAGTCAATATTCTTTATGCACTCTCAGAGGGTNTACTTTGATGTGCGCAAAATTAAAGATTTTAAGGTGACAGATTAAAATCCCAAATTTGGTCCAGTTGCTTGAAAACTAAACAAAGATTGTTAGCTCTCAAGTGAGGGAGAAGTGAGAGTTCTGGAATGGGAGCCAGTATCCTCTCAACCTAGCCACGGATTTAGGGACCAAACTCTGAATTAGTCAATATTCTTTATGCACTCTCAGAGGGTAAAAAATAAGATTGCTCCTATTTTGCACAATACATTTTTATATATGTATTTTAAATGATTTTAATTTCCTTATATACCATAAACTCATTGTAAAGGGGAAGAAAGTTTTCTTAAATTTAAACTCTTCGTTGCAAACCTTTGTTTAGCCTTTATAAGTTTATTTTTTAGGTTTAATAATTAGTTTAGTTAACTTAATTCTTTTAACTGCATTTCATTTAGCACATATTAAATATACTTTAGATTTGATTTGCTTACTTAAATTTTATAGTTTGAATATTGTGTTTGACGTTATAACCATAAGAATTTGTGGGATCGATACTTCGGTTTTCATTAGAGCCATTTATTACTTGAGCGATATGTATATTTGTGTTATTATTACGAGGTTTGGCAGCTTAGAGATTTTAAAAGATTAAATTACTTATATTGAATTTAATTTTATTGGGATTGAACTTCATACTTACTATAAGTATTGTCGTGTGTGTATTGTAATATTGAAAGATATTGATAGAACTACTCACAAAATTTTACAATCTAAATTTTATTGGCTTACTTTATTTAGAGATGTTAATATATATATTAAAACATGTGATCGGTGTCAGCGAGTAGAAAATATTTCAAAATGAAATGAAATGGCTCTAAATTTTACTTTGAAAGTTAAAATCTTTGATATTTGGGGATTATATATATATATATATATATATATATATATATATATATATATATATATATATATATATATATATATATATATATATATATATATATATATATATATATATATATATATATATATATATATA
>JXCR01141016.1:0-40858 GCA_002079205.1 Phalaenopsis hybrid cultivar
AAGTATACGTATCATTTCAAGTAATATGAGGTTTTCTTTAAAGTCCTCAATATCAATCCCACAGAGAAGCAAGGTAAGAAAATCGTTAGGAGAAATCCTAGTCTACTACTCTGAATTCTTAGGTTAGAAGGTTGATTAAGATGGGGTTTTAACTAGCACTTATTCTTAAATGCAAATATTAATTCTAAAGATAACTTATCTAAATTAACTAGTTAAGAGAATTTTGAGATGTTAAAGACTACCCTTCTTGTGTGTTGACCAAGATAATGTATAGGAATGAAATGCTTAAAATAAAATGTTGCATGAAAAAATAGGAGCATATCTATTCTTTATTTATTTTGATTCTGTAAAGAACATTGGCTAATCTAAAGTTGGTGTCGGCATGTATAGTAGTGTTGGGTAGGTTCTAGACTCTCACTCTTATATTACTTACTGTGCCCTCTCTATAGAACCTACCAGTGACCTTTAGTTCTAAACCAAATTTATAAAAGTATCTAGCCTGTCACTCTAGTAACATCAATTCTACGCCTATATGCCTATCAAATCTTATCTCCTTATTTTTTTGCTCACCCCCTCCGAAGATTGTCACTGCTCGTTCCAAAGTGAAATGTGGCACTCACTAGTTAGAGAAATCTTAGCCCTCTCGGATCTATAAGTTTCTCAAAAAATTTTAATAGTACAGGTGATCAGTTTACAAAGTAAATTAAGAGCCGGTGAAAATACCATCACATTTATGATATAAGAGAAATTTTAAGCAAATTTAAATTCCTAAACATGCATCCAATTCATTGCAAAAGGAAAATAAAATGAAGATAATGACATAAGTAGTCAAAGAATTGATAGAATTATGTAATAAACTAAGTGCCAACCTACTCTCTTTAGAGCATATAAGTATGCTTAGTATTCTATTAGTTTTATGCCACTATCTGTTACCTAGAATCTTCTAATAGAAACAAATCATGAATTATATTTCCTTAAAAGTTGCATTGTCGCCCATACTATTTCATAACAGCTAACCGGACAATATAAGCGCACTATAGTTGTGAGATCACCGCTCTACCAGGTTGTAGTTTCACTTACAACATATTTTAACATAACATATTGGCACATCTGTTGTATCAATGAAGCGAAGGAGATATTACACATCACATTAAAATAAAAAAAAAACTGTATCATAAAACAAATTTTCCTACACATTCCACCACTTCATATTAAAAGAAAAGAGTAAAGAAAGCTACTTATGAAGAATGGATAAAACATAACAGAAAACTTCATTTAAATCAAATAAAACCCATTAGAAAGTATTTGCAATAGATACAAGATAACGAAGAACACAATACTTATTTTTTTCTATGAAAAAAAGACAAAAAATCTCTCCAACAGAGTCTCCTACCAATCCATGCGCTGCTCATACAATTCCCTTACACATTTCTCTCATAATTCCACACCAATCTCTCCAAACATGATGGAAATATACATCTCCATCAACTCACACCAAACACTCTCTAAAATCTTTTTAAAACTCCTCATAATACTCTCCTAATTACTAATCATGAGGCATCAACCCCCTTATTTAAAGAGACACAAAAAACCACTCCTTTCTCGAAGAGACACATCACTTCATCCAAAAGACACACCCTTGCACTTCAAAAGACACATCACTTCATCCAAGAGCCTTTCCAAGTTTATAAATTCATTTAACCACTCTATGGTGAGAGAAAGCCATCCAAAAGCTTCCAGAACATCTCGGAACCACCAAAATTCATCCAAAATTGTCCCTGGATGGTTTCTGGCGCCTGCGCGCTATTTTTGACTCCTAGGCGCCTAGGTGCCCATTTTTTCATCTTCATTGACTTTTCTCATGTCAGAAAAACTCTCCCCTCTTCTCTTGTATACCCTAAATTCTATATTTAAAAGCAGTCAAAGAGTTTTTGGATACTTAAGTTTTCCCCTACGGGCAAGTTGAAGCATCCAATTTTATTTTAATTCCCTTCCTCGACTCTTTCTTTTTTCTCCCTCAAGCTCCCTACCACTTTGATTCTTGGGATTGTCTAACAGGAAAAATTTGCATTCAACATCCCAAAAGGTATGGCGAGCATGGAGCATGTTACCAACAATAAGGGAAGCAATACCAACGAGAAGAAACACATCTTAGAGACACTCCTAATAAGGAGCACTTTAAGGAGTTTGTGCAACAACATCTATGGAGTTGGAAACACAATTTTTATGATGTTCTTAATGGCTTTGGCTATCAGATGAGTATCACAAAATGGATGGTGATCCCTGGATACTTAATGCTTATGCATAGTATAACAATAGTTCTAATGGTATTTTTTAGTTATATTTCATTATTTTGCAACAAAATAAAAAAATTGTTCCTGAAGAAAAATAAGAATTTAACTTTTTAATTTATATATATTTATATTGTGATACTACGCAAGTATACATATCGTTATCAAGTAATATAGAAATTTTTGATTAAGACGTGAATATTGAACCCACAGGGAAGATTATGCAATATGCACTTTTTAGAAAGTTTTTCTATTTTTAAAAAGATAATTACTTAAACTAAAAATGAGTTTTACAGGAATTTAAAATTTAAATATTTTTGATATTTTTGATATTTTAACGAAACAGTAACGTAGGAATTTAAAATTAAAATATTTTTGGTATTTTTGATATTTTAAAGAAACAGTAAAAAGATAACCTTAAAATTTAAATATTTTTGATATTTTAACTAAACAGTAACAACTTAAAAAGATAACTAAAGTTTTTGTAGAAAAAAAGTATTTAATATGAAAATATCTTTCTTCTTATCATGAATCAGTAATAAGTATAGGAATTCTGATCTGGAAGTATGCAAATTGTGTTGTGACAAATAGGAGCAATAATATTCTTTACCCTTACTAGAGATGCTATAAAGAACAATGACTAATTAAAAGTTTGAATAATTTTGAAGAACGGCTAGACAGGTATGATTAGCTCTCACTCTAGAGTTCCTTCAATTCCCTCTGCGTGAGGGCTAACATTCTCGAATCAAAACCTAAAACAATAAAGCAAGTGGGGGTTTTAACCTGTCACTTTAAAATCCTCTAACTCTACACCCATCAATGAATATTTCACTATTTATATGCACTCAATCATATGAACTACATTCTCATTCATACAATCTTATATAATTCTTTCCAATTATTGATTGAGACAATACCAGCCTGGTTCTTACATGTTCTCACAATAAATTTTAACATCTAGATTGGCCAAATCAAGAAGTAAATGAAGTGCATAGATTTAATTCATCACAACTTCTTCCAACATTAAAGATCAATACTCTCCACAACTTCCATCCAAAACTTACACCTATCATTTTAAGAAGAAAGATAAAGAAAACTACTCAGAATCCATGGAGAAAATAAAACCACTTATCAATTTCAAGAAGAAAGATAAAGAAAACTACTCAGAATCCATGGAGAAAAAAAAAACACACTTTAGTTTAAAAGTAGAAAAATAAAGAAAACTACTCAGAATACATTGAGAAAATAAAACCACACTTTAGTTTAAAAGTAGAAATCATTGCCAAACCACTAAGAAGTCTCTTTAAAGATCAATACTCTCCACAACTTCCATCCAACACTTAATTACTTATCATTTTAAGAAGAATAAAAAAAACTACTCAGAATCCGTAGAGAACATAAAACCACACTTTAGTTTAAAAGAAGAAATCATTGTCAAACAAACAACAAGTCTCGATTAAATAAAAGTAGTCTAAAACAGAAAGATAAAAATTTATCTCAAGTCCTCCACCAAACTCTTGAAGTTCCTTGGAATCTCTTCTCTTTTACAATTACTCAAAACAAAATACCAAAAAGGGTAAAATAAATAAAAGATGGTTCCTGAAAATCTCTCCGAACTAACTTCCCAGAGAAGAACTTTTAAAACTTGCCAATATTTTTAGAACTCTTTTCTAAGTCCTCTTTTTTTTCTTTTATAGTTTTCCTAGAGGTACCTTGTGATCTCTTCAAAATGTGTCTTGCTTCGATGTATTTTCCCAAGAGATGCATCCTTTCATGATAATTTTCGTCCATGGTGGTTCAACCATCTATTAAGGCAATGGGTGCCTCAAAAACCTCTTCAAAATTGGTGAAAACTGATTTTACTCGTCTAGTAACTACCACCGGCCTTAAATGCAGTGTCTCGACGCTTAAGCACATCCTTCTCTGTTTAACCAGTGCTTAAGAGTCGGATCTGTCGCTTAGGAGCCAAAACTCTTGCACAATTTTTCACGTTTTTGCTCTAAATTTGATCCTTTATCACTTCTTTAAGCATTTCTTTCATTTTTACTTGTATCTGCATGAAAAACACAAAAACACCTTTCATTAAAGTGTAATATCTCAAAAATAGGTATAAAAATATTTCTAAGAGCACTATATATTTTAGGTGTATCAAAATCCCACAAACTTAAAATGTTACTTGTCCTTAAGTGACACTTCAATCTTTAAAAACCAAATATGTATGATATGCATGAGTTTTTTTAGGAGTTACTAAAATTTAGATTTAGAAATGTAGTAGTCTAATTTAGAAAAAATAATTAGTAAATGAGACCAACTTAAAGTTTAAAATTTTTTAATGTTTAGAACTATGAAAATATGAGTTCTTATCTAATTCAGAAATATCGTATGTTCTCTAAATTTAGATTTTAGTTCTTTTATTTTATCTACTTAAAATTTTTTTATTAAAATTAATTTTACTTACTATATTATATTTATAAGCTTAAGATTTTATGAAGTCTTATACTTTAAAAAGATCAAATGTATAACCAATTTTTGATTAGGCACTAATCCTCAAGCTTCTCCTCCCTTACATTTATTTTCTTTTTCTTTTTTTTTCTTTTCTTTTTTTTTTCTTTTTATTTTCTTTTTTCTTCTTCTTTATCTTTTTTTTCCTTATCTTTTTTTCTTTTTTAGGAAAGGATTACTATATCTGGATAGGTCTTTAATGATTTTAAATTCCACTTCTCCTTTCCTAAAGTAAAATATTTATATAAAACTTTTACTTATAAATATAATAATAGTTTTGAAAATCATTTTAGTAAAAGAAATTTAAGTATTAAAAATAAAAGTCTAAATTATCTAAATTTTTCAAAAATATAATTTTCTTACTAAAGATAGTCACTTATATTAATCATTTTCTATACTAAAAGTTTTTAACTTAAAGTTTTTCTTCATTTTAACAGATAGTCACTTATATTAATCATTTTCTATACTAAAAATTTTTAACTTAAAGTTTTTCTTCACATTACTAAAAAATTTAAACTAGAAATTCTCTTTACTCATTTATAAAATCAAATTTTACTTCCCTAATATAACTTCATATACATAATCATTTTTTTTAATTAAATTCACTTGTAGTACATTGAGAAAAAATAAAAATCGAGTTTTAAAAATATTTTTCATCCCCCCAAACTTAAATTTTTAACAGATTAAACAATTTAGCATTAGATAATTATATAGGTAGAAATGAAAATTGAAATAACATGCTGAGAAGAATTTTTACATCCTAATTATACAAGTATAATACTAAAGATTGGAGTAAAATTAATTTTGATCAAATTTTTTAACATTTTATCTTAGTTTAACCTGTAGAGATTCAGTAGACTTCTAAACAGTGGGTATAAAAGCAAACAATACCTAACATGATAAAAGAAAAATACGAGGTAGCAGTTTCTGAATTTCAAGTTTAAGATCTAAGCTAACAAGAGTTTCTACTTTATAATAGATATGAAATTAAGTTAAGTTCTAAACTAACTAAATCATAGTACTAAACACAAAACAACAGCTATTAACCCTAAAATTTTAAAAAATAAAATACTAACTACCACAAATTAAAAAATAATAATAAAACATAAAAGTCCAAAAGCATAGTCTAAAACAACACACAGATGCAAATGTAGCAAGCTCAGACCACATAATTCATATCATATTACAATCATAAAATGAATCTCACAGCTCTACTCTTCATCCTCAGAATCACCGTTGTACCATTTTTTTGCAGGCTCATAATCAGGATATCAAGGATATGGAGGAAATTGCACTCCTGGTTCATCTCTAATCAGTTTCTCCAAAGATGAGTGTTATTTCTCTTCATAATCACTTTTCCTTCTATTATAATTACTAGTATGATTTACAAAATGCTCTATATTTTGTACCTTATCAGCGGTAAAATTGATATTATCCATCATCTTTTACAATAACTCATCCTGAGTCTTAGTAGAATCACCTCAAGATGTAGAAGCACATGAAGTAGAAGGTCTAGATGAAGAAGCAGCAGAGGCAGGTGCAGCAGACGTTTCCATTCCATAGCTCCTAGAAAATCCTTCTCTCCATCCAAAAATTGAATTTTCAGAATAAGTCTTCACACTCAACTTCGTGATGGGCTTTAGAGGTAACAAAACTTCCTCCCAACTATCATATTTAACCCTATCCTGCTCGCACAAGGAAAAAATCAAGGAAGCAAATCCCAGACCTGCAGTTGTAACAACTATAGCAGATTGATGATAGTGTGATAGATCAAAGCTCCAATAATTCAACATCGCTCTCTCTCTGGTCACTTCACTAAAATGATTGGTCGGAAGCAGATGAGCAGAAATGAAATAGTGCTAGGCCTTTAAAGGTGCACAAAACTTTGAAGTTGGAAAATTTACTATCCTCTCATTGGTAATCTTCCAAAGTCCTCTCCCAATAGTCAAGTATAAAATAATCTAGTCTAACTTCGCTTCAGTAACACTATAATTTGCATAAAAACACAAAGTCTCCGGTGGTAAATGGTAAAACAAGTTGATTACCTCTGGAGTAAAAGGTACAAACTTCCGTCGAGCCATAACTCGATCGTCCTCAGCCTCTGGGAGATTTGCATAAAACTCCCTTACAATAGAAACTACAGCGATAACAGAGAAACAACAAAACTATTCCCACTATCAGCAGACTATCAGGTCTTCCACTTCCCCACCTAGACTCTTAAAATATCGCTCCTAAATCAATTTTTGTGACTGTAGAGCGTCACTATATCAATCCCGAGCTTTTGAACTAACAAATTTGCTGGAATCAAATGGGCTCTTTCCTTTGCTCCTTTCCATTCTTGGTTTCATTCTACAAATTTGATAAATTCCAAAAATAACTTTAAAAATTAGGTTTAAATCACTAAACTAAACTTCCAAAAGCACTAACTAAACTTCAAAAGCAATTTCAATAGATTTTTCTTCACTTTTCACCATGAATAGTAATTTTTGAAATCTTCCAAATGTGCTTAAAATATATGGTGAAAATCTAAAATTTTTGCATAGAAGTAAAGCTCTTACCTCAAGAAACTTGGATCTAACAAATCTCACATAATTCCATCAAGAAATCTTCATATTTCACTTGCCCTAGCCCTTAAAATCGCGAACTCGAGTTAGGGAAGATGATAGGAGCGTTAAAAATGGATTTTTCAGACTAAACATTCACTTTTAACCATCTGCAGACCGATTTTAGTGAACCAGCGCTTATGTACGAGTGAGTGGCGCATAGGCGTCTGCCTCGTGGGTTGGCTGGCGCTTAAACGCTAGTGCACAATTTTTAAAATTTTTAATTATAAGTAAAACGCACTATTAGGCTATTAAAAACACCCTAAATGGTCTCATAGCACTTACATGACTATTTTTACTTCCTATAACTTTCTTCTCTCTCAAAACTCTCCATATAATTAATTCAATTTGAGGCTAAAAATCACACAAATTTTCACAAAAATAAACTTATACTAATTCACAAACAAGTACAAACACATTTAACACTTAGTTCTCCTCCAAATAGTCTTGGATGAAAAAATTTTTCTAAGTAAAAAATACTTAACACACATTTACAATTACACACATAAGTGCTACAAACACTAAACACAAGACATAAACACTAACATGCCTGAAAACATGACTCCAAACACACAATTCCTAACACTTAACTTAATGGCACTCTTCATTAGAAGGAACGAATTCTTGTCTCTCAGTTGTCTCTCCAGGAATATAGATTTGATAAAACGAACAGTGGTGACGAGATCTAATACTATATTCTTCGATCCACTCTTGCTTAATGAACATTGCCTTGTCCACTTCCTCTACAGAACTGGTATGGTTGAATTGCATTTTAATTTGCCACCCAATATTTTCCAGATGAGCATGCAATTTAAGCACCTTAGTCTCTAATACAGATATAGTATTCTCCAAATGGTTGATCTTTTACGATATCCTTTCAATACTAACGACTAAGAAACAGTTATACATCTCTTGTGCACTTTGGCTAATGAACTTCTTCCTCATGGCTTCTTCCTTCTTCTTTAAATCCATCTCCCATGAAGATATTTTCTCTAAATCTCTCTCCTTCTTAGACTTTTAGTGCTAAAAATAATCCTGGGTAAAATTCCTTCACAACCCCCTTCTATTTATAGGCCTAATTCCACCTCATAATTTCTAGGCACAACTAGAAACTGTCAAGACACGTTTATTCCAACTAAATTGCATTCACACCTTCTAGAAATCAAAATTTCCACATGTGATTAAATTTTCGCGCTTAAGCGCCAGATCGAGTGCTTAAGTGCTAGTGCACATTTTTGCACCAGTCAACTTAACGTCAAAATTCTTATTCTAAATGTCTAAGTCATTAAATAAAGTCTAAAAATCATTACTAGCACATAATAAATTCAAAAATACTATCCCAAATTTCTTAATTAGATTCAAAACAACAATCAAAGAAAAAACACACTATAACTATGGGTTGCCTCCCACAAAGCGCTTGATTTTACGTCGTCAGCCCAACGTAACCAGTGCTCATTCTAGTTGACCCAAAATCATTCCATCATTATATTTATATTGATCCCCTATATAATAAGGTTTCAGTCTATGTCCATTCACTTTAAAAATTTTCTCAAAATTAGGATCTTTAATATCAACAGCTCCAAAAGGAGAAACTTTTATCACAACAAACGGGTCCATCCACCTGGGCTTAGGTTTGCTTGGAAATATCTTAACCTTGCATTATATAGCAAAACTTGTTGCCCTGGCTGAAAATTTTAAGTAAGAATCTTTCAATCATGCCACATTTTCATCTTTTCTTTATAAATCTTAGCACTCTCATAAGATTCATTCCTTATCTCTTCAAGTTCATTTAATTGTAACAATCTTTTCTCACCAGCTTCTTTTAAATTATAATTGAACTCTTTAATAGCCCAATATGCTTTATGCTCAAGTTCANCATCAAGGTAAAGCAACAGATTCTATCTATTTGGATACATAGTCCACTGCTAACAAAATATATAAGTTTCTGAAAGATGGTATAAATGGTCCCATGAAATCTAATCCCCAAACATCAAATATTTCAACTTCTAGCATATAATTGAGGGGCATCTCATTTCTTCTAGAAATATTGCCTACTCTTTGACATCTATCACAAGTTTTGATATAAGCATTAACATCTCTAAAAATTGTAGGCCAATAAAATCTTGATTGTAGAATTTTTTATGTTGTTTTATCAACACCAAAATGTCCCCCAAAATCAAAATTGTGACATTTTTGGATAATTTCATAAGTTTCTTCTAATGGTACACATCTTCGAATGATCAGATCCAAAATCAGAATTATTACATTTTTGGATAATTTCATAAGTTTCTTCTAATGGTACACATCTTCGAATAATCAGATCCTTCCATTGTTTATATAAATATAGGTCATCCCAAAAATAAGTCTTATCTTTAGAAATAAATTTCCTCATTTGTTGGTATGTCATTTCATAGGGTTTAAGATCACTAACAATATAGTTCACAATGTCGCCATACCACGGAACACACCACTCATTTATAGTGAACAATTTTTCATATGGAAAATGTTCATTAATTTCTTTTTTAAAACATAGTGATTTTTTTAATTCAAACCTGAATAAATGATCAGCAATTTAATTTTCAATTTCCTTTTGATCTACTATTTCAAAATGAAATTAATGTAAAAGAAGAATCAATCTAATAAGTCTCGGTTTAGTATCCTTTTTTTTCATTAAGTACTTAATAGCAGAATAATCTGTATGCACTATATAATAAGTTTCAATCAAATATGGTCTAAATTTATCAAAGACATAAACTATTGCTAATAACTCTTTTTTAATTATTGTATAAGTAATTTAAGTTTCATTAAGAGATTTACTAGCATAGTAAATAACTTTGAAAATTTTATGATATTTTTGTCCTAAAACAGCTCCAATAGCATAATCAATTGCATCACACATAAGTTCAAAAGGTTTTTCCTAATTTGGTGAAACTATAATTGGTGCAGTGATTAATTTTTCTGTTAATAAATTGAAAGGTTTTATGCATTCCTCGTCAAAATTGAAAATTGCATCTTTCTTCAGTAAATGGCATAAAGGCTTAGAAATTTTCAAAAAGACCTCAATATATTGCCTGTACAATCCAACATGTCCTACAAAACTCTTAATTTCCCTTACATTTGTTGGATAAGGTAAATTAGCGATCACTTGAATTTTAGCAGGATCTACTTCCATACCATTTTTCTTGATATTTGATGACCTAATATAATTCCTCCTGCTACCATAAATTGACATTTTTCCTAATTAAGAACTAAATGATAACCTAATACAATTCCCACAATCTACCATAAATTGGCATTTTTCCCATTTAAGGACTAAATTTATTTCTTCACGGTGCTTAAGAAATTTAGATAAATGTTCTAAACATGAGTCAAGTGAACTTCCAAACACTGAAAAATCATCCACAAAGACTTAAATCACGAAAAATTGCCATCATCCATCTTTAAAATGTAGTAGGGGCATTACATAAACTAAAGAGCATTCTTCTAAAAGCAAAAGTACCATAAGGACTGGTAAATGTTGTTTCCTCTTGATCCTCAGGAGATATTTTAATTTGGTGATAATCGGTATATCCATACAAAAAACAAAAGTATTTATGCCCAACCAGTCTATCCGGTATTTGATCTAGAAAGGGTAGTGGAAAATGATTTTTTCTAGTGGAAAGATTTAATTTTCTATAATCAATGCATATTCACCACCCTGTAACTTGTCTGTAGGTATTAACTCATTATGCTCATTCACAATTACAGTTACCCTTCCTTTCTTAAGAACACAGTGAATCAGACTAACCCATGCACTATCTCAAATAGGGTAGATAATTCCAGCATTTAACAACTTTAAAATTTATTTCTTAACAAGCTCTTCATAATAGGATTTAATCTCTTTTGTGGATCAGCCTTGGGTTTTCAGTTTTCTTCCAGATTAATTCTATGCATACAAATTGAAGGACTGATTTCTTTAATATCAACAATTGTCCATCCGAAGGCTTTCTTAAAACTTTTTAGAATTTTAATCAGCTCTTCTTCATCTTCCTTTGTTAACTTTGAGGAAATTATAACAGGTAAAGTAGAGGAATCTCCTTAAAAGGCATATTTTAAATGTTCATGAAGTAATTTCAACTTATGTTCTGGAAGTTTTTCAATAGATGGACAAAATTATTTATCTTTGTCTATTGTGTCAAAAATTTCAAAACTTTCTTTAACGTAACTTGAATCTTCCTTAAAAAGGTTTACACATTGATCTAATTCCTCCTCTTGCTCGTGTTCCAAATCTTTTTCTTTAGATTTTTCTTCATAAGTAGCCTTGCAATGACTTTCGCTTAGATATCTTATAACATCCATTCTGCAGCATTCATTATCTTTACCTTCTGTAGGGTATTTAATTGATTTTAAAATGTTAAAAGTAATAGTTTGATCATTAGCATGCATTGTTAATTCTTATTTGTACACATCTATCATTGCTCTTTCTATGGCTAGGAAAGGTCTCCCCAAAATAATAGGTATCTCCTTATTTTCCTCCATATCTAGCATAATGAAATCAACAGGAAAGATAAATTGATCCACTTTCACTAGGAGTCCATATCTAGCACAACGAAATCAACAAGAAAGATAAATTGATCCACTTTCACTAGGACATCGTAGCACAATGAAATCAACAGGAAAAATAAATTGATCCACTTTCACTAGGACATCTTCTATAAACCTCCTTTAGGGTATGTTATCGAATGATCTGCTAATTGCAGAGTTACAATAGTAAGGGTTATTTCTCCTAATCCCAATCTTTTAAATATTGATAATGGCATAAGGTTAATGCTTGAACCTAAATCACATAAAACTTTCCCATAAAATATGTCTCCTATTGCACATGGAATTATAAAGCTACCAGTATCTTTAAGCTTTTAGGAAGTTTCTTCTAAATTATAGCACTGCACTCCTCACTAAGTGCAACAGTCTCATTATCTTCAAACTTCCTTTTTCTATTGAGAATATCCTTCATAAACTTTACATAGCTTGGCATTTGTTCTAAGGCTTCAGCAAATGGAATATTGATTGTAAGCTTCTTAAGTATTTCCATAAATTTTAAAAATTGATTATCCAACTTCTGTTGTCAAAGTCTCTGAGGAAATGGAGGTGGTGATCTTTCTAAATCAATTTTCAGCAGAGAAATAAGTCTTTCAAAATCTTTCAGGGTGTCCTCTTTTGATTCTTCAATTTCTTCTCTCTCTACTTCAATCTCTTTTTTTAACCATACCTTCGAGCTCTCTTCTGCTTTGAAGTTGTACGGCTTTAACTTGTTCTTTATTCTAGTTTTCTATATTTGATTCAATATTACTAGGAAGTTTTCCTTAGGATCTATTACTTAATGAACTTGTGATTTGACCAAGTTGATTCTCAATATTTCTAATTGTAGCACCTTGACTTTGTAACTAATTACTCGTTTGTAACACCACTTCTTCCATAAACAACTTCTTCTCCTTAAACTGTGTATTACTGTTGAAACATGGAGGATAAGTAGATCTATAATTATTATTCCCTTGGTTGTTCTAGTTTCCTAATGGGTTTACTTGGTTATTCCCCCATTGCTGATTATTACCACCCAAATTGTTATTCGAATTAAAGTTGGGATGATTTTTCCAACCTGGGTTATAATAATTGGAATATGAATTATTTTACTTATTATTTATGGCATTCAAAGTTTCTAATGTTGCTTGAGAATCTACCATTTAGCCTAATGAATTCTTTTCAATCATGAAAATTGGTTGAGAGAAATTCACTCCAAATTGGTCTAACTTCCTTGAAACTATAGCAACTTGATTTGCTAACATAGTAAATTCATCAGTTTCATGAAAGTTGGCTACTTTCTTTAGATTCACCCTCTCAAAAGGCCATTAAAAATTATCGGTAGCCATCTCTTAAATTAAAGCATAAGCGTCATGAAATGGTTTTGACATCAATGAAACACGAGCAGCGGCATCGATAATAGATCTAAGAGAACCAATTAATCTATTATATAAGGTTTGAATTATTAACTAATCTAGTATAGCATGGTGTGGACACTTTCTTAAGAGTTATTTAAATCATTCACATGCTTTATAAATAAATTCCCATTCAAACTGACTAAAAGATGTAATATCATTTCTAAGCTTCACAGTTTTTAATGGTGGAAAATATTTAGCAAGGAATTTTTGTGCTAAATCACCCCAAGTTATAATAGATCCAGGTGCTAACGAATTCAACAACATCTTAGCTTTATCCCTCAGTGAGAAAAGAAATAACCTAAGTCTTATGACATCATCTAAAACATCATCATATTTAAATGTAGCACAGAATTCTAGAAAATTAGTAAGATGTAAATTTGGATCTTCAGTTGGTGGTCCCCCAAACTGATTATTTGATATCATTTGGATAATATCAGGTTTAAGCTCAAATGAATTAGCCACTATAGTAGGTTTTTGAATACTACAATGATGTTCATCTACAGTAGGGTTGGCACAATCTCTTAAAGGTATAATCTCTTGATCAATTTCAGCATTTTGATTATTTTTGTTTGCCATTTCTATAATTTTTTTTGGATTTTTTAAGATTTTTATATTTTTTGGTATTTCTGATTTTTTTAATAGTTCTTTCTAATTCAGAATCGTAGGGCACTAGTCCTTCAGAACCTGAACTACGCATACCCTAACATAAAAAAATAAAATAGAATAAAACATATAAAATAAGATATAATATTTAAATTTTAAATAAAACTTTCTAAAAATAGAAATTTACTTAGTTATCTTCCTAGACAGCGGTGCCAAAAACTTGATCCCTGGATACTTAATGCTTATGCACTTTCACTTACATTTCCTTATTTTACAACAAAATAAAAAATTTGATCCTGAAGAAAAATAAGAATTTAACTTTTTAATTTATATATATTTATATTGGTACTACTTGTAAGTATATGTATGATTATTAAGTAATATAGGACTTTTTGATTAAGGCCTGAATGTCGAACCCACAAGGAAGATTGTGCAATATGCACTTTTTAGAAAGTTTTTTCTATTTTTAAAAAGATAATTACTTGAACTAAAAATAATTTTTGCAGGAATTTAAAATTTAAATATTTTTGGTATTTTTGATATTTTACGACTAAAATGATTTTTGTAGGAATTTAAAATTTAAATATTTTTGGTATTTTTGATATTTTAACGAAAGATAATTACTTAAACTAAAAATAATTTTTGTAGGAATTTAAAATTTAAATATTTTTGGTATTTTTGATATTTTAACGAAACAGTATAAAAATGATTTTTGGAGGAATTTAAAATTTAAATATTTTTGGTATTTTTGATATTTTAACGAAATAATAACAACTTAAAAACATAACTAAAGTTTTTGTAGAAGAAAAGCACTTAATATGAAAATATTTTTCTTCTTATCATGAATCAGTAATAAGTATAGAAATTTTGTTGTGAAAGTATGCAAATTGTGTTGTGCCAAATAGGAGCAATAATACTCTTTACCCTTACTAGAGATGCTATAAAGAACATTAGCTAATTTAAAGTTTGAATAGTTCTGAAGATCGGCTAGGCAGAGAAGATACGAGTTGTCACTCTAGAGTTCCCTTAATTCCCTCCACCTGGGGGCTAACATCTCGAGCCTAGGCAGGGAAGATACCAGCTCTCACTCTAGAGTTCCCTCGATTCCCTCCACCCGGGGGCTAGCATCGCTAGGCAGGGAAGATACTAGCTCTCACTCTAGAGTTCCCTCGATTCTCTCCACCTCAAGGCTAATAGGTAGGGAAGATACCATCTCTCACTCTAGAGTTCCATTAATTCCCTCCACCTGGGGGCTAACATCTCGTATCATAACCTATTTACCCTTACTAGAGATGCTATAAAGAATATTGGCTAATTTAAAGTTTGAATAGTTCTGAAGACCGGCTAGGCAGAGATGTTATAAAGAACATTGACTAATTTAAAGTTTGAATAGTTCTGAAGACCGCCTAGGCAGGGAAGATACCAGCTCTCACTCTAGAGTTCCCTCGATTCCCTCCACCCGGGGGCTAGCATCGCTAGGCAGGGAAAACTAGCTCTCACTCTAGAGTTCCCTCAATTCCCTCCACCTCGGGGCTAACATTCTCATATCAGAACCTAAAATAATAAATCAAGTTGTGGGCTTTGACCTGTTACTTTAA
This sequence comes from Phalaenopsis hybrid cultivar, assembly GCA_002079205.1. NCBI lineage: Eukaryota > Viridiplantae > Streptophyta > Magnoliopsida > Asparagales > Orchidaceae > Phalaenopsis > Phalaenopsis hybrid cultivar. Next base: position 15,573 of record JXCR01141016.1, read on the forward strand.
AGTCCTCTAACTCTACACCCAACAATGAATATTTTCTTATTTATTTGCACTTAATCATATGAACTATAATCTCATTCATACAACCTAATGTGATTCTTTCCATTTGTTTATTGAGACAACACTACCCCAGTTCTTACATGTTCTCACAAAAAATTTTAACTTTTGCATTGGCCAAATCAAGAAGTAAATGAAGTGCATGGATTTAAATCATTACAACTTCTTCCAACATTAAAGATCAATACACTCCCCAACTTCCATACAAAACTTAATTACTTATCATTTTAAGAAGAAAAATAAAGAAAAAAACTCAGAATCCATTAAGAAAATAAAACCACACTTTAGTTTAAAAGAAGAAATCGTTGTCAAACCAACAACAAGTCTCGATTAAAACCAAAAGTAGTCTAAAACAAATAGATAAAAACTTATCTCAAGTCCTTTACCAAACTCTTGAATTTCTTTTGAATATCTTCTCTTTTACAATCACTCAAAACAAAATAACAAAAAGGATAAAGTAAATAAAAAGTTTTTCCTAAAAATCTCTCTGAACAAACACCCTAGAGAAGAACTTTCAAAACTTGCCAATATTTTTAGGACGCTTTTTTAAGTCCTCTTCTTTCTTTTATAACTTTCTAAGAGGTGCCTTGGGATCTCTTCAAAATGTGTCTTGATTCGATGTATTTCCCCAAGAGACACATCATTCCATGATAATTTCATCCATGGTGGTTATAATCACCTATTAAGCCAATGGGTGCCTCAAAAACCTCTTCGAAATTTTTGAAAACCGATTTTACTCTTCTAGTAAATGCCACTGGTGTTGAAGCGTGGGGTCTCGGCGTTTAGGTACTGCCTTCTCTGTTTAACCGGTGCTTAAGTGTCGGATCATGTGCTTAGGCGCCAAAACTCTTTTGCATATTTTTTCACCTTTTTGCTCCAAATTTGATTGTTTTTCACTCTTTTAAGCATTTTTTCAATTTTTACTTATATCTGCAAGAAAAACTCAAAGATACCTTCCATTAAAATGTAATATCTCAAAAATAGGTATAAAAATGTGTCTAAAAACACTATATATTTTAGGTGTATCGATGGCCAGCTTTGAAGTGTTAAAAAAAGCTAATCAATCATATATGCACACCATTTGGTAAAATTCCAAGCTGCTTGCAGCTCATCTAGCAAATAAAGGGAGTGTCACTTCTCAATTTATCTGGGCAATGACACAAATTTCTCAAACATTTTCTCAAATTCACTTAACACTCGAAAAACTCAATTCCATGTGAGTGAACAGGACATTAACAATAAAAGACTCCCATTCAAAGAGAGCATTAGATGACTTTCCTCTGGGGTAAGTAAACAAAACACTCTCATCCGTAATGACCAAACAAAAGAATCCTCTCTAGAGCAAGCAAACAAAAGGTTCCCCTTCAGGGTGATGAAAAAAACTCACAACTGGGATAAGAAAATAAAAGACTCATCCAGGGTGATAAAAACAAAATTAAGAATCCCCTCTGGGGTAAGCAAACAAAAGACTTCACTCTAGAGTCAGAAAATAAAAAAATCCCCACTATGGTAAGCAATAGAAAAAAAAATCCTCAGAGGTGAGCAAAAAGAAGACTCTCTTAAGGGGCAAGAAAACAAGAAAAATCTTGGATGAGAAAGCAATTGATGGTTTGACCTCGGAAATGGGATGGGAAAAGTCTGCAACTCAACCTAGATGATATCACTTCCCGTAACTTTTTAAAGAACCGGGTCGGCAGTCAACACCAATAGATCTATAAGCTGAAGGATCAAATGTTGGAGGACATCTATGATGCATTAAAGTGAGGAAAGAAACAAGATATCTGAGAGGAAAGAAGGCTTAAGAACCTTTATCATGCTATTTATCTAGGGGCAGAATGACATCCTATTCACGAAGATGGATGATTTCTTGATATTCAATTCATTGTTAATATTTTACTCCATTTTTGGCTACCCTCTAGTATAAAAATTCAAGGTTGTTAACTTAACATACCAAGTGGAGGTAGATCACCATCTGAGTTAATCTGAATCAGTTCCACACTTTTTATCTCTAAGCATTTGGAAGTGTCAAGCAACAATGACTCAAGATTAAGAATATGTGTAAGGGAGGTCTTGAGACCAGTGAGGCCGCTCATGAAGTTCTTAATACTGAAGGTTAACCAAATAATTTTTTTCAAACTAGTGAAAATTTTAATGCACGATCAAGTGAAATGTTGATCAAAAGCCTTCGAGAGCACCAAAACATCTTTACCTGGTTCATAGCTGAAATGCCCAAAAATCAGATTGATGTCACTTACCATTGTCTTAATGTCAATACTTCAGATAAGCTAATGATGTAGAAGATGAGGAACTCGATTGTTTGTTTGGCCAGGTAAATTTGAGAAGAAGTGTAGATGTTGTTGGAGGCAAGCTACATCCAAGAAGTTCATAATTAGATCTTGGCATCAAACGTGACATTAATGTAAATGTGATGTGTAAAAGGATTGCATGAATTCCTTTATATTTTTTACATATTTTTATATGAAGATACATTTTAAAGTAAGATATTTTTATATTTTTCTTGCAAGTATAATAGGTATTAGGTGTGGAGCAAATTGGAAGATACATGGAGTGAAAACGAGGTAAAATGATGCAAACATAAACATAGTGGAATGAGTCCTTGGTGTCTGACTTTTGGGGTGCCTAGGCACCTACCCCATACTTATGCAAATGAGAGACTAGTGTGTAAATGCTAGCCATTGGACGACAAGGGCCCACATGTGAATGCCAAGGCCTTGGTTCTAGAAAAGTTAGGTACCTAAGAGCCATAACAAAACTAGTTGCAGTTACAACAGTTTTGCCCACCTGTTTGAAGTGTCATTTAGGTAGACCGGAGGCAATTTGAATAGAGGACATTAAAGGCTATTTAAATAGGACTTGAAGATTTGTTAAGAGAGATTTTGGAGAGGAAATATTGGAAGTTTTACTGATCATGAAAGAGATATCTTTAGAGTTGAAGGCTTGCTTGCAGGTAGAGAGAGCAAGTCTAGAGTAGAAAATTATTGAAGATCTGAGTGTTAAAGTGAGGAGAGTCTGCAGGAAAGGATCAAGGGCTTTTATTGAACATTCTCAAGGTTTTATTGCGGGAGAGAGGTAAATTTTATTGTGTTTAAGTATTGTAGTTTTCTGTAAACACTTTGAGATGTGGATTCTCTTGATTTTACTGATGTTTTGTGGTTTTTTATCTATGTTATCTATGTAATCTCCTCTACATTTTCCTTATCGTGATGTAGGAAGATGCATAGGAATATCAAAATATTTTTAAATTTTTATTAATCTTATTATGTAATGAATTTCCTTTTGCATATCATTGACTTTTCATTCTAGTCAATTATTTGTTAAATTCTTTTTTGAGCCCATAATGACTTATGAGAGCTATGACACGAACAACTAGAAGATCACAATGAACAATAGGGTATGAAGCAAAAGTAAACCATAGAAAGATGCAAATAGATACAAAAATAATCTTTGATGGGTTCAAAGTGGGGCTTAAGGAATTAAGGCCACTTTAACGAAAATTCTTTATGCACTCAGGAGATGTTAAAGATGATAATTGCTTCTATTTGTCACCAGCCACATTTCAATTTGTATTTTCTCAATTTTTTAACACCTGAATACTATCACTGTAATGGAAGGAAACTTTATCACGTGATTATCACCAATTGATATTGGATATTTAGAATTTATGTAGGAGTAAACTTTAAACTTGTTTGCATTACAATAAAGATTTTTAACACAACATAAACTTCTTTAACTTTCGAATTGAGGATGAATTAAATAGGCTAGAACCATGTTCTAAAATTTGTTCACCATGTTTCTCTGTGGGATTGACATTTTAAACTCAAAAACAATTGATACTACTTTGACCATGCAATTGCGTGATCCTCCTAAGCGTTGAAGTATTTGTCAGGGGTCAAGCTTTTCTGGCACCACTGTCATGGACACGATAGTGAAGAACTTAGGATAATTTTAGTTGAACTATTAGACTTAGATTTGGATCTTTCAATATTATTTTGATTTTTCTTGTTTCACTATTTATTTGTGTGTAAACATACTAGTGAACCTTTAGTTAGCAAATGCATAAGAAAGGTACAATAGAACTTGAACCTTAAAATTTAAAACTAGAGAGAGCTAATAGTAAAATTAGAAAACAACAAAAAAATAATTTAACTTAAAGAAGAAATGGTGAATAATTAACAAGAAAACATAGATACTCAAGGATCAATTAAAGAACATCATAATGCCAAAAGACCATTATGGGATTATGCTAATTCTATGATAGATAAAATCACTTAGGTATTCAAACTCTGTTTATAGAAGCGAACACTTTTGAACATAAGCCTACTATCATTATGGTGCAAAAAACCAATTTGAGGGAACTCTATCTGAGGATCCAAACTTTCATTTGGCAATTTTTTTAGAACTTTTCGGTTGCCTTTTTGGAGAATACATTTAATTTAATAAATAGAGATATATTATTTTGGAAAATAATATTTTAATTTTAAAAATATGAAACCAAATCAATCTCAAAGATGCAATAGTCTAAATAAAGAAGTACAATACTACAAGTGATGTACCTATCTAGAGGAATAGACACATTACTTAATAGTAAGACTCAATTAAATAAACTAAAGAATTTATGACATCCATTCTAGTCAGCGAAACCTTTATGTTTACTGACCCGACCTACAATTACTCAGTAATTTAGCTTAAAAAAATGACCAAGAAAACCTAACCTGAATTTATATTTAGCAGCTAGTGTGCAAAATTGAAATGTTATAAAATTTAGAAAATAGATTACACACTAGGATTACTACAAAATTATACCTATCATTTCAAGTAAAATAGGGTTTTCTTTAATGGCCCCAGTATCGATCCCACAAAAAAGGGAGGTAAGAGAGCCCTTAGGCGAAATCATAGTCTACTACTATAAAGTCTAAGGTTGGACGGTCGATTAAGATGGGGTTTCATCTAGCAACTACTCCTAAATGCAAATATTAAATGTGAGCATAACAACTATTCATAAATGTAAATATTAATTCTAAAGATAACTTATTTGGAGTAATTGGTTTAGATAATTTTGAGAAGTTAAATACTACCCATCTTATGCGTTGACCAAGATAATGTATAGGAATGAAAATTTTAAAATATAATGTTATAGTGACAAATAGAAGCATACCTATTCTTTACTTATTTATATTACGTATAAAACATTGGCTAATCTAAAGTTGGTGTCTGCATGCATAGTAGTATAAGTATATTCTAGTCTCTCACTCCTAGATTACCCATTGTGCCCTCTCTGTAGGACCTAACAGTGACACTTAGTTCCAATCTCTAGACTAAATTGATAAAAAAAACTAGTCTCTCACCTAGAAACATCAATTCTATGCCCATCAAATCTTATCTCCTTATTTATTTTCACTCCCCCTAAGTCGAACGCCACTGCTATTTCCAAAGTGAAATGTGGTACACACTACTTGGAGAAAGCTTAGCCCTCTCGGGTCTATAAGTTTCTCAACAAATTTTAACAGTACATGTGATTAGTTTGTAAATTTAATTAAGTGCCAGTGAAAATACCATCACATTTATGATATAAGAAAATTTTTAAGCAAATCTAAATTTCTAAACATACATCCAATTCATTGCCAAAAAAGGTAAAATGATGATAATGACATAAGCAGTAAAAGAATTGATATAATTATGTAATAAACTAATTGGCAATAAGGAATATATGTCTACCTACTCTGTTTCGAGCATATAGGTATGTTAAGTAGTCTATTAATTTTATACAACTATTTGTCACCTAGAAGCTTCTAATAGAAACAAATCATGAATTATATTTCCTTACAACTTGCATGTCGCCCATACTATTTTACAACAGCGAACCAGACAATGTGAGTTTACTCTTGTTGTGAGATCACTGCTCTCCCGAGTTTTAGTTTCACTTACAATAAATTTTAACATAGCCTATTGCCACTTAAGTTATGTCAATGAAGTGAAGGAGATATTACTCATCACATTAAAATAAAAACTACTGTATCATAAACCAAATTTTCCTACACATGCCACCACTTCATGTTAAAATAAAAGAGTAAGGAAAAAGACTTACAAAGCATGGATAAAACATAATAGAAAACTTCATTTAAATCAAAGAAAATCCACTAGAAAGTGTTTACAACAACTACAACATAATGAAGAACTCAATACTTAAAATTTTTGCCTCTGAAAAAAAGATGAAAAATATCTCTAACAAAGTCTTCTGTCAATCCATGCATCTCTCATAGAATTCCCTTCCACATTTCTCTCAAAATTCCTCACCAACCTCTCCAGATATGATGGAAATCTACATCTCCATCAACTCACACCAAACTCTCTCGAAAATATTTCAAAAACTCCTCCTAATACACTCCTAATTACTTATCATGAGAGGCACCAACGCCCTTATTTAATGAGACAACTCCTTTCTCTAAGAGACGCGTCTCTTCATCCAGAGGACATACCCCTTTACTTCAAGAGACACATCTCTTCATCCAATAGCCTTTCCAAGTGTTTAGATTCATTTAACCACTCCATGGGGCATGCGCCATACATAAGCTTCAATAACATCCTAAAACCACCAAAAATCATCCAAATCTGTCTGTGGATGATTTTCGGTGACTAGGCACCATTTTTGGCTCGTAGGCATCGTCTCTCATCGTCACTGGCACCTAGACACCACCTTACTGGCAGCTCCACTATTTCACCCTATTTCAGCTTTATTGCGGTCCAAATTGATATACTTACAAGATATAAGTGAAAATAACCTTTGTTTGATATGTAATTTTATTAAAAAATTTGTGATAAATTTAAAGGAGATTAAGCATAGAAAGACATATCAAAATGTGTCACGTAAGAATTTTCTTCCATACTCAATTTGACTCCAAATGGCAGTTTTTGCTCCATTTTTGCTAAAAGTCCATTTCTTGTACCTAAAGATAAAACCATGCAAAATAGCTTCCTTTCAAGTGTAATATCATTAAAGATGTACATAAGATGATCATGGAATGTACACTGAAAGTAGGTAATTTTTAGTAGGATCAATACCCCCAAATTTCAACGTTACTTGTCCCCAAGTCACACTATAACTTTAAAAATTAAAATTTTTATCCTGTTGTAGTGGGTTTACTTGTTACATAACTAAAAATTTANCTAGGCACCGTTCTCTCATCGTCAGTGGCACCTAGACACCACCTTACTAGCAGCTCCACTATTTCACCCTATTTCAGCTTTATTGCAGTCCAAATTGATATACCTACAAGATATACAAGAAAATAACCTTTGTTTGATATGTAATTTTATCAAAAATTTTGTGATAAATTTAAAGGAGATTAAGCATAGAAAGACATATCAAAATGTGTCACGTAAGAATTTTCTTCCATGCTCAATTTGACTCCAAATGGCAGTTTTTGCTCCATTTTCGCTAAAAGTTCATTTCTTGTACCTAAAGATAAAAACATGCAAAATAGCTCCCTTTAAAGTGTAATATCATTTAAAATGTACATAAAATGATCATGGAATGTACACTAAAAGTAGGTAATTTTAGTTGGATCAATACCCCCAAATTTCAACGTTACTTGTCCCCAAGTAACACTATAACTTTAAAAATTAAAATTTTTATCCTGTTGTAGTGGGTTTACTTGTTACATAACTAAAAATTTATTTTAAAAATGTTATAGTCCAACTTAGAAAATTTTCTAATAATGTAGATGATATCTAAGATATCAGAACATTTAGTATTAAATTTAGGAATATTGATTTTCTATTTAATTCAGACGCNCGATATCTAAGGTATCAGAACATTTAGTATTAAATTTAGGAATACTGATTTTCTATTTAATTCAGACGCAATTAAAATTTCTTCAAACTTTAGATTTTTAGAAAATTATATTAATAATACTTTTTTACTAATACTTTTATAATTAAGCGAAGAATTGATCTTAAGTTTTCTTTATTATAGAAATTCAAGAGAAACAAATTTTTAATTAGAACATATTCTTCAAGCTTCTCCTCCCTTTTTCAACTTTACTTTTCTTTTTTTTTTCTTTTTCTTTTTTTTTTCTTTTCCTTTTAGGATCTTTTAAATCCTTATCATTTTTTTTCTTTTTTTAGGTGAGGATTATTATATCTAGAGAGACCTTTAATGATTTTGAATTTCATTATCTTTTTTTCTAAATTTAAAAACTTACTTTCTATCCTTAACTTAAAATCAAGTATTAGTTTTAGAAGGAATTTCCATAAAATCTAAATTCTTTAAAAAGTAATATTCAAAAAATCCTTAATTTTTCAAAAATTCAATTTTCAAACTATAAGTAGTAAAATCATTTCCCTAATAATTTTTTACTAAATATCTTAACTTTAGTTTCATCTTTTTTACTAACTTTTCTACTAAGTTCTTTCATATCATTCCTAAAAATCAAAATTTTAATATCTTAAAGATAACACCACATAGTACATGTCATTTAAATGGTGATAACTAATTAAATACAAGCGATTCGGAACAAATGAAGTTAAGTTTTAAAAATGATTTTTCATCCCCCCCCCCCCACCACAAACTTGATTTTTTAAATTGTTTAGAACATTACAGTACATATCAAGTATGAAGAAAGATAAATTTAATAGAATTATCTATCACAGGGCTCCAAACATAAAAAACATTCAGGTACGAGTAGTAAAAATAGGTGTGTGTAGTAGTAAATCTCAAACTAATATGTATAGCATGAAAATTACAAAATAAAATACTACTCTAACATACAGATAATACTTTATAAATTGAAGCAAATAAAAAAATTTAAAACAATTTTCTTCCCTCTAAACTTGATTTTTAACATGTATAACATTTAGTAGAAAAAATATAAGTATGAATAAAAATAGTTCCGAAATTCTATCAACCATATCGAAAACATCTACAAGTATTCATCAAGACAAAAAAATATGCAACAGAAAGTAAATCCAAACTAAACATGCCAACATGAAATTAAACTAAAAAAAGTTTACTAGCACAACAAGAATTAGCATAGGAATATATATTTCTATGTTCTTTCATACAACTAAAATATATAATATTTATGTACATATTTTTATACCTATTTTTTAGATATTGCACTTTAATGAAAGGTAATTGTGTGTTTTTTTTTTCAGCTACAATCAAATGAATGAAAAAGGGTAAAAGATGTGAAAAATGATCAAATTTGGAGTAAAAATGAAGAAGGTGCAGAAATGAATTGGTACTAAGGGCCAGGTATCCCGTGCTTAAGTGTCAAAAGTAGTTATTTGATGATTCATTGAATTTGGACAAATTTTTAAATAGATGTTTGAAGAAACCCTTGATAAAAACGTGTGAAATAATTAATAGACACATAAATTCATTCAATTGGTTTTTGAAAGGAGGCAACTTCAAGAAGATTCATTGAATGGGGACACATTTTGAAGAGACACCAAGACACCTTAATGATTTTTATAAAGAAGACTTGGATCATCCATGGGAGACACCAATCAATATCCATCCATCCAGACCAACTAGTGTGAACCACCACATACACCGCAGCCAACATCCATCGTTGCCGCCGCCACCCATTTTTTCTTTTTTATTTTAAGTTTTAATTTGTAATGTGAGTGAAGGAAGAGATTCAAAAGAACTTCAAGACATTTGGTGGAGATAAATTTGAGATAATTTTTTATCTTTGTGACTACATTTGGTTTTAATTTGGATTTCTTGTTTGTGTGCATGATTTCTACTTTTAAAATCAAGTGTGGTTGTGTTTTCTTTATAAATTCTGAGTAGTTTTCCTTATTTTTTTTCCTTAAAATGATACGTAATTAAGTATTGGAGGGAATTTGTGTGAAGTATTAGGCTTTAATGTTGGAAGAAGTTGTGATGATTTTAAATCCTGTACTTCATTTACTTCTTGATTTGGTCAGTTAAGATATTAATACTTGTTGTGAGAACATGTAAAATCCAAGATGGTATTATCTCAGTTAACAAATGATAAGAATCACATTTGATTTCAAGGAAAAGAATGTAGTTCATGGGGTTGAGTGCAAATAAATAAAGAAATAAACTTTGAAGGGTTTACAATTAGAGGACTTTAGAGTGACAGGCTAAAGCCCCCAATTTAATTTATAATTTTAGGTTTTGATATGAGATGTTAGCCCCCAGGTGGAGGGAGAAGAAAAAACTCTTGAGTGAGAGCTAGTATCTTCTTTACCTAATTCGTCTTCAAAACTACTAAAACTATAGATTAGCCAATGTTCTTTATAGCATCTCTAGTAAGGGTAAAGAGTATTATTGCTTCTATTTGGCACAACACAGTTATAATACTTCCACAACAGAATTCTTATACTTATTACAGGTTCAAGATAAAGAAAAAGATATTTTATTTATATTACCTTTGTCTTGCAAATATCAAGTTAAGTTAGTTAGTTGCTAACTTTATTTTCAATTATAAAAAATTACAAAAAGAATTAAACTTTCATTCCTATTTTAGAGTCTAGACTTTAAGAAAGAATATTTTGCTTAGTAGAATCTTGCTATCTAATTTCTCCTGTTCTTAAAAGTTGCATATTATTAGTTATCTCTGTGGGTTTGATATTCGGGGCTTAATCAAAAGTCATATATTACTTGATAACGATAATTATAATTGTGTAGTATCCCATATTTAAATATTATATGTGTATTCTTATTTGCTTCAAACTTAAGAATTTACCTAGCTTTTTTCTTAGGATCAAGTTTTTGTCTTTGTTGCAAAGTAGGAATTATAATTAAGTAAATTAAAAATATAATCGCATACATCGCATTAGCATCTATAAAGAGGACCGGGATCAATATTTGGCGCAGTTGCCGGTGATAATTAACGAATATTGCAAAACATTCAAAGAAACATTTAGATAGCAAATTTCTATTTTTATAAAATGTTATTTAAATTTCTAGATTTGTGATAGGAATATTTTAGTGTTGTTTTTATATAAAGTTCTTATTTGTGTGTTTTTAATTTATGTGTTTTGTAGTAATGTATCAGTAGTTAAGGTTCCATAGGACTAGTGCCCTATGATTTTGAATTAGAAAGGACTATTATAAAAATAAAAAAATTAAAAATTGATCAAAAAAATAAAAAATTTCAAGAAATGGAAAATCAAAATAATCAAAAAGCTAAAGAGTTTAGACCTTTAAGAGATAATGCAAACCCTACAATAGATGAACTTCATTGTAGTATTCAAAAACCAACTGTATGGCTAATTCATTTAAACATAAACCCATCATTATCTAAATGGTGTCAAATAATCATTTTGGAGGAGCACCAACTGAAGATCTAAATTTATATCTTGCCAATTTCTACAATTGTGTGCTACATTTAAATATTATGGTGTATCATATGATGTTATAAGACTTAGACTTCTTCCTTTCTCACTGAGGGATAAGGCTAAGATATGGTTACGTTTGTTAGCACCTGAATCTATCAAAATTTGGGGTGATTTAACGCAGAAATTCCTTGCTCAATTTTTTTCACCATCATAAACTTTGAAGTTTAAAAATGATATTGCATTTTTTTATTAGTTTGAAGAGGAATCTGTTTATGAAGTATGGGAAAAATTTAAAGAACTACTAAGAAAGTGGCCACATCATGCTATACTAGATTGGTTAAAAATTTAAACCTTTTACAATGGATTAGCTGGATCTCTTAGATCTATTATGGATGTCGTTGTTGGTCGTTCATTGATGTCAAAACCATTTCATGATGCTTATGATTAATTGAAGAGATGGCTGTTAATAATTTTCAATGGTCTTCTGAAAGGGTAAATCCTAAGAAACTATCCAATATTCATGAATCTGCTGCTTTTAAAATATTAGGACATGAAGTTGCTACAATTTTAAGGAAGTTAGAACAATTTAGAATGAATTTTTTCTCAACCAATTGCCATGATTGAAGAGAATTTATTGGATGAAATGGTAGATTCTCTAACATCATTAGAAACTTTGAATGTCATAAACAACAAGCAGAATAACTCGTATTCAAACTATTATAACCCAGAATGGAAGAACCATCCCAACCTTAACTGGAATAATACTTCAAGTGGCAATATACAACAATTGGGGAACAAACTAGTAAACCTACTAGGAAACAGGAACAACGAAGGGAATATTAAATATAGACCTACTTACCCTCTAAATTTTAATAGTAATCTATAATTTAAGGAGAAAAAGTTGTCTATAGATAAAGTGGTGTTACAAATGGGAAATTAGTTACAAAGTCAAGGAGCTACAATTAGAAAAATTGAGAATAAATTGGGACAAATAACAAATTCATTAATTAATAGATCCCAAGGAACACCTCTTAGTAATACTAAACTAAATCTAGAAGACCAAAATAAAGAGCAAGTAAAAGTCATTCAACTTAGAAGAGTTAAAAAAGAGACAGAAGTAGAGAGAAAAGAAATTAAAGAACCACAAGAGGACTATCCGAAAGGTTTAGACAGACCTATTTCTCCACTTAAGGTTAACTTGGAAAAAACCACCACCTTCATTTCCTTAGAGGCTCTGTCAACAGAAGTTGGATAAACAGTTTTTCAAAATTTATGGAAATTTTTAAGAAGTTTACAACTAATATTCCATTTGTTGAAGCCTTGGAACAAATGCCAAGCTATGTAAAGCTTATGATGGATATTCTGAACAGGAAAAGGAAGTTTTAAGATAACAAGACTGTTCACTTAGTGAGGAGTGCAATCCTATAATTTAGAAAAGCTTCTTAAAAATCTTAAAGATCCTAGTAGCTTCACAATTCCATGTGTAATAGGAGACAGATTTTATGGGAAAGCTTTATGTGATTTAGGTGCAATCATTAACCTTATGTCATTATCAATATTTAAAAGATTGTGATTAGAAAAAGCATCCCCTACTACTGTAACTTTGTAGTTATCAGACCGTTCAACAACATATCCTAAAAGACTTATTGAAGATGTCTTAATGAAAATGGATCGATTTAACTTTCTTGTTGATCACATTGTGCTAGATATGCAGGAAGATAAGGAGATAACTATCATTTCAGGGAGACAATTCCTAGCTACAGGAAGAGCAATGATAGATGTACAGAAAGAGGAATTAATTATGTGTGTTAATGATCAGATAGTGGCATTTAATATTTTGAAATCAATGTGATATCCTTCACAAGGTAAAGATGATGAATGCTAAAGAATGGATGTGATACGATATTTAAGTGAATGTCATTTTATTACAACTTTTGAAGAGAAATTGGAAATGAAAGAGTTAGAACATGAGAAAGAATATGAATTAGATCAATTTGTTGATTTTTACAAGGAAGATTCAATTTATTTTTGAGAAAGTTTTAAACTTTTGGATACGACAGAAAAAGATACATCATTTTGTCCATCAATTGAAAAACCTTCTGAACTTAAGTTGAAGTTACTTTCTGAGTATTTAAAGTTTGTCTTTTTTAGGTGATTTCTCAACATTATCTTTATAATTTTCTCAAAATTAACTACAGAAGAAGAAATGAGTTTAATGAGAATTTTGAAAAGTTATAAGAAAGCCTTTTGATAAACAATTGGTGATATAGAAATTAGCCCTTCAATTTGTATGAATAGAAATCATATGGAAGAGAACTGCAAACTCAAGGTTGATCCTCAAAGGATATTAAATCCTGTTATGAAGGAAGTTGTTAAGAAAGAGAATTCTAAAGTGAATATGATATTGGAGTTGTTTTAGGACAAAGTAATCTACTACATTAGTAGAAATATTAATGAAGCTCAAATTAATTTTATCACAACTGAGAAAGAGTTATTAGCAGTAGTATATGTTTTTGATAAATTTATAGCGTACTTAATTGAAACTACATGTATTATGCGTACTTATCATTTTGCTATTAAGTATTTAGTGAAAAAAAGGATGCAAAACCTAGACTTATAAGATGAATTCTTCTTTTGTAGGATTTTTACTTTGAGATAGTAGATAGAAAGGGAGCTAAGAATCAAATTGTTGATCATCTGTCCAGGCTTGATTTAGAAAACCCACTATGTTTTGAAAAAGAAATTAATGAAAATTTTTTAGATGAGGAATTGTTCAATGTTAATGAGTGGTGTGTTCCATGGTATGCTGACATTGTGAACCTTATTTTTAGTGATATTATACTTAATGGAATGACATAACAACAGAAAAGGAATTTTTTATTTGAAGCTAAGACTTATGTAATGGATGACTGATACACCAAAAATATATGCATTTTTAGACCCATATTTTATACTCATTTTTGGTGATATTGGCTATAAAGGAAGGTGTTTTTCATTTTTTATTGTAGGTTGTCAATTTTTAGGACTAAAAGCAAAAATGAAGCAAAAAGGATGACATTTAGAGTCAAAATGGTGTTTTTGAAGAAATACTCAGGGCTGACGGCGCCAGGATGGACGCTGACAGTGTAGATCTACAGAATAGAGGCCAGACTATCCTCAGCATTGATGGTGCCAAGAGCAGTGCCAACGACACCATTTAACAGAGAGTCACGGGCCACTAGCGCCGACGGCGCCAAAATTTGCATCGACGGCATAAAAATTGGTGTTGATGGCTCCAATGTCGGTGTAAGACCTGTTTCTAGAAAATTTAACAAATTTGGATACTTTTTGAAGAGTTTTTGGAAGCAGCTATTGAAAAACCAACATTAGGCTCTATTTAAAGTGGAAATTGATCAGAAAAGACCCCCCCTTTGACCGCTTTCTACTCTCTTCCAAGCTATTCAACATTCCCCACAACCACTTAGAGTTCATTAGTCATTTATTTCTTTATGGTTTTGAGTTTTTGTGGTGAGTTTAAGTGTGAATTCTTCTTTAGGAGTGTTAGAGAGAGAGAAGTGAGAGATTTCTTCTTCCTACATCTTCTAAGAGAGGCTACAAAAGATTTGTTTTGAGAAGGAGTTTTGATACACAAAAAATATATGCATTTTTAGACCCATATTTTATACGCATTGTTGATAATATTGTACTTTAATGGAAGGTATTTTTATGATTTCTTGCAATTTGTTAATTTCTAGGACTTGAAGCAAAAAAGGAAGCAAAAAAGATGGAATTTGGAGTTAAAATGACATTTTTGAGAAATACTCAACGCCGATGGCACCAAGAGTAGCTATGACGGCATAGACCAGTAGATCAGATGGTGAATTTTACTCAGCGCTAGCGGCGCCAGAAGCTGTGCCGACGGTGCTGTTGACACAGTGCAGCACAATAATTAAATGAACACTAGCGCCGACGGTACCAGAATGGCGTCGACGGTGCCAATGTTGGTTCAGCCCTGGTTTCTAGAAGATTCAACAAATTTTGACATTTTTTGAAGAGTTTTTGGAGGCACCTATTGGAGAACAGACTCTAGGCTTTATTTAGGGCCAAAATTGATCAGAAAGAGACTCTTCTTGACATCTCTACATCCCAATTCAACTTTTTACACACCATACACATCTCATCTTCATTCCACAACCATTTTACTGTCCATTTTTTTTATAATTTAGAGTTTTTTGGTGAGATTAAGTGTAATCTTTGTCTAGAAGTGTTGAAGAAGGAGAAAAGTGAGAGATTTTGTTTTCTTAGATTTTCTAGGAAAGACTATAAGGGATTTGTTTTTAGAAAGAGTTTCAGATAAGTGTTATTTATTTATGAGTATTGTATGAACTTTCTTTTATATATGAAATTTGTGTTTTGTTGTATCTTTCTCATGAATTCTAAGTAGTTTCCTTTTTCGTTCTCCCTACTCTGAGATATGGTGAAATGAAGAGATAATATGGATGTGCCAATATTAAAATATAAAATATGATGATTTTTTAACTCCGAACTTAAATTTTCTTTTTGATCTGGCCAAATTAATTGTTAAAATATGCTGTGAAAAATATGTTCTAGGAAATGGAGCATGAGTTCTATAATAGAGTGTGGATCACATTTGATTCCATGAAGAAGAAATTCATTCATGGAATTAAGTGCAAATAAATAGGGAAATATACTTTATTAGGTGTAGAAGTGGAGATTTTTAGGTTGACAGACTACAATCCCCAATTCGGTCTTAGTGTTTAAAAACTAAAGTGAGAGTTAGCCTTCAGGTGAAGGGAAGTGGGAGCTTTGAAGTGGGAGCCAGAATCCTCCTAGCCTAGACACGGATTTAGCAACTAAACCTGGGATTAACCAATGATTTTCTATAACACTTTATTAGGGTAGAGAATTTAAATTGCTCCTATTTGGCACAATATATATTCTAACCATTTATTTTATCTCATTTCACCAAAACTCGTAGTAGTGGGAAAGATGCTATTTCACATAAGAAGTTTTCATTACATAAACATAGTTTAGTAGTTTAGTAGTTACAGTTTAAACTTTGCATTTTAGTTTTGTTAATAGTCAAGTAATTTAGTTTTGTTAATATTTCAACATTTGAAATTAGTGATAGTAATTTCATTTTGACTTTTTATGAATTTTCTAGTAAATTTATCATTTAAAATTTAAACCTTCCTCGTGGGATCGATGTTTGACGCTTAAATAGAAAGTCCTTTATTACTTGATAACGATACTTATACTTGCGTAGAATCCCAATATTAATTGCTTAAATTTCTTATTCATAAAATATTGCATCAAGATTTTGGCACAGTTGCATAGTGGAGTCAACTTTATAGTTTTTTAACCAGTTATATTTTTGGGGATCAAGTTTTTGGCGCCATTACCGGGGAAGGTAACGATAAATTAAATAGATTTGGTAAATTAAGAAATTTTGAAAAAATTATATAAATATAAATATATATTTATATATATATCAAAAATAAAAAAATCCAAAAAGAAAATATATTGTTAATTAAGAGTTATTATTAAGAAATTTTACTTTGCTTATTATATTTGTTTATGCAAAATATTGGATTTGAAGGTTTATTACCTTACGATTCAGAATTAGAGCATAGTATTAGAAAAATTTGAGAACAACAAAAATAAACTAAAAATTTAAACGAAATGGCGAATAACTCAAATAATCAAATAAATAAAAATCGACAAAGACCTTTAAAAGATTATGCTAATCAGACAACAGATGAACTTCACTTGACTATTCAAAATCCTGATGTTGCACTAATTCATTTTCATTTCAGCTTAAACCTGCTATTATCTAAATGGTACAAAATAATCAATTTGGAAGAACACCTACTAAAGATCCAAACTTACATCTTGCTAGTTTTCTTAAAATTTATGCTACATTTAAATATGACGGAGTGTCTAATGATGTTGTTTGGCTTAGACTTTTTCCTTTTTCATTAAGGGATAAAGCCAAAGCTTGGTTAAATTCATTCGCACCTGGATCTATCAAAACTTGGGGAGAAATATCACAAAAATTCTTCGCTAAATATTTTCCACCCTCAAAAACCACCAAGCTTAGAAATGATATTACATCTTTTTGTCAGTTTGAAGGGAAATCGATATATGAAGCCTGGGAAAGATTTAAATATCTTCTTAGAAAATTTCCAAACTATGCTTTACCAAATTGGTTAATAATTCAAAAATTTTATAATGGATTGGTTGGATCACTTAGATCTATTATAGATGCTGCTGCGGGTGCATCACTAATGTCAAACCCTTTTGATGAAGCATATTCTTTAATTGAAGATATGACTACTAACAATATTCAATGGCCCTCTCAAAGGGTAAATCCTAAGATAGTAGCTAGTATTCATAATTTTGATGCAATGTCTATTTTAGCATACCAAATTGCTGCTATTTCAAAAAATATTGATCAAATAGGATTGAACTATTGCCAAATACCCCCAGTATTAGAGGAAAATTCACTAAAATAGATCATTGATAGTCAATTATCTTATGAAACTTTAAATGTTATAAATAATTGAAATAATAATACCTATTCAAACTTTTATAATACTAGATGGAAAAATCACCCTAATTTTAGTTGGAATAATTATAACAATTCGATGAATCCCTCCAAAAATTTGAACAATAAAGGAAATCCTAGTTATCGACCTTATTATCCTCCTGGATTTAACTCTAACCCTAACCCACAAGTTAAGGAAAAGAAGTTCGTGATTGTTGACCTCACTTTTGGTTGAGGTCTAGAAAACTTCTTTAGTAGCCTAGGTCTAGCCATAGGACTNTTAACTTGGTCTTTTGCCCCTAGACAACTCCAAATTACCTAACTGCCCTTGGGACCCAAATTTGACTAATATTCCCAAATTTTGCCAAACACTTCCAAATTACCTAACTGCCCTTGGGACCCAAATTTGGCTAATATTCCCAAATTTTGCCAAAATCAAATTACCTAACTGCCCTTGGAACCCAAATTTGGCTAATATTCCCAAATTTTGCCAAAATAGAATTGATTAAAACCCATTTCAAACACCTTGGATACATTCAAATTTGTCAAAATTTCTAAAAATGGCCAAATTACCAAGATNAGGACTCAAATTTGGCTAATATTCCCAAATTTTGCCAAAATACCCAAAATTGATCAAAACCCAGGGACTCAAATTTCTTAACTTGGCCTTTTGCCCCTAGGTACCTCCAAATTACCTAACTGCCCTTGGGACCCAAATTTGCCGAAATTCCTAAATTTTGCCAAAACACCCAAAATTGATCAAAACACATTTCAAACACCTTGAGTACATCCAAATTTGTCAAAATTTCCAAAAATGACCAAATTACCAAGATACCCCTCCCATGACCCAANCTAAATCCAAAATATTCCCAATTTCATTTTGTTTAACTACACTTTGGTCCAATTTGGTCAATTTGACCATCTTTGACAAAATTTCCAGATTAGCCCCAATATTGGCTAACATCCCAAATCTCAACAATTGAATGCCTTAGACCTCAAATTNTAGGTGTTTCTCCAAACTGATTATTTTGTACCACTTGGATAATAGCAGGTTTAAGCTCAAATTAATTAGTAGAAATTTTAGGATTTTGAATAGTTAAGTGAATTTCATCTGCTATCAGATTAGCATAATTTTTTAATGGTCGTTGTCAATTTTCATTTATTTGATTATTTAAGTTATTTGTTATTTCGTTCAAACTTTTAATTTCTTTTATAGTTAAGATATTAGCACCGTCGGCGCCCATTCTGGCACCATCGGCACCAGTGGTCCGTAAATAAAATTCATGCTCTCTGTCAAACGCCGTCGTCGACGCCCAGTTTAACACCGTCGGCGCTGAACATTTCTTCAAAAATTCCATTTTGACTCCAAATTCCATCCTTCTTACTCCAAGTCCTAAAAATCAACATCCTACAATTAAACATGAAAATTACCTTCCTTTAAAGTGCAATATCACAAAAAATGAGTATAAAATACGAGTTTAAACATGCATATATTTTTGGTGTATCAGCTAGCCATGGCATTGAGCTCAATTGATTGATCAATATTGTGTAGATTATTGTCATGAGGATTTTAAAAATGATTTGGAGTGATTTTGAATTGGTTTAGTGGTTCAATTTGAGGGATTTTAGCCATTTGGTCAATTTGGGGGTGTTGGGTTAGACTTTGGTCTAGGTTGGGTTAGGTCCAAATTGATGGTTGAAAATGATTTATAGGAATGTCTTGAAGAATTTTCAACATCAATTGGGTGTAAAATTGGGTTCCCATTGGTCCATAGCTCATTCATGGTGGTTGGCACCCCAATTCTACCAAAAATACTCAACTTGCCCCTTTGCCCCAAAATTCCCCAAATTACCTAAGTACCCTTGAAACCCTAAATTTGGCCAAAATTGCCAAATTTACCCAAAATACCCAATTTTTTTCAAAAATCATTTCAAACCTTTTGAAAATATCCAAATTACCCAAAATCACCGAAAATTGCCAAATTACCAAAATTGCCCCTCGTTAGCCCAAAATTCCAAACATTCCAAAAAATCCAAAAAATTCCCAAAACATTCAAACTATTCCCAATTTCATTTTTCTCAACTACCATAAGACCCACTTTGACCAATTTGACTATTTTGACCAAAACCTCTAATTTGCCTTTAAAGGCCCAATTTTCCCCAAATTTACCTCAAATGTCTATCAATTTGGTCCCAATTTCCATTGATTTCATTCCTAAACTCAAATTAAACTTCCATATGACCAATATAAAACAAATACAAGCTCAATTGGCCCATGATTTGTGCCCAATTTTAATCTAAGTCAAACCCCCAATTTTGGCCCTATGACTTGGTTGCACCAAATTGAACCCCATGGCCTACTCTATTGGTCTCAATTTGAATCCTAAACTCTTCATAGAACTCCTACAAATCAAAATTAACCTTCAATTGGCCTTGGTGAAGCCTCAATTTCATTTAATTTCAACCCAAGTCCAAAAGCCCCAATTTTCCCTAAATTGGCCATACCTCAAAATTCCACCAAATTGATTGACCCCAAAATTGACACCCAATTCATGTTGAAAAATTTTCATCACATTTATATTGACCATTCTCAATAATCAATTTGGACTTAACCCAAGCTTAGCCCAATCTAGACCCAAGTCTAGCCCAACATTCCCAAATTGACCAAAATCTCAAAATCCTTCAAATTGAGCCCCCAATTGAACTCAAAATCATTTAAAGTCTTCACCAAAAATCTTCATGACAATCATCTATAAAATGTTGATCAATTAGTTGGGCTCAAGGTCATGGCTAGCCTAGCCCAAACCCAAGATTTGGCCAAATTTACCTACATGAACCGCTTCACCAAAAATTAACCTAGCCATGTCAAAATGGCCAACCAAAGATCACTACAGCCACTAAGCCCTTCCTTTAGACCAGGCTAAACAACACTAACCCCACCAAACTAAGCTATTGACCAATGTATCCCTAAATTAAGGGATTCATGCCTATTTTTGGGTCTTAAGCCAAATACCCTCGCCATTATGATTAACCCTTGGGGGTAAGTGATAATTGAGCCTCCCCTTGGCTCACTTGATCCCTTGGCCAGCTCCCCTGTCCTTGCTGGCTGGCCTAGTCACTGGAAAATGGCCAAATCGAGAGCCACGCTCATGGAATTAAACCCAATTCAAACCTTGAGGCCACCTCATCCAATTTGAAGTTTAGCGCCTCTCTACCCTCCACATAAGAAGCACTTTGCACCCTTCAATTGACCCATAGAGCCACCATTGGCCATTTTTATAAAACTTCACCTCCATGGCCAAGGAGAGAGGTGCTAAAAATTTCTTAAGGATACCCTCTGAAATCACTCACTGAGCTTCCTTGAGACCTCCATAGTGCAACCCAACCACTACATTGTCCTAAATCCCCTTGCCAGAGTTAAAATTTTGAGCACAAAACCTTGCCATAGACAGGACAGAGTTCTCCACACCTCTACGCTCCACAAAAATCAAATTAAGCTGACCCACACCTTTACCACACTGAACTAAGACAAATCCCCATCAAATCTCCCTCATATAGAACCCCTAGCATAGCTCTAGACCAACACCTAAAATCGAGCTTGCTCAAATTCATACCTAGACCTTTTGACCACAGCAAGAGGCTCAATCCCTAGCCTCCTTGGACCTCCACAAACGTGTTGAGCACCTCTGGTTGAAGTTTCCTTTCTCAGAGCAAAGGTATTAAACTTCCCCTCTTCCCAAGCCTATTTTGATTCTCCATTTGATTAGGGTTAGTTTCATGGCATTTTTACGGTATGACTATGTTCGTCACACTTAAACGAGTCCATAGGATCAAACCCAAGGTCATTTGGTGGAAAAATGAGTGAGATCTTTGGGTTTTAGTGTTAACGGTCACGGGTTAGCCTTTTAGAGGACGATCACGGGGAGCCATCCGATCGCGCATTTATCTCATCAACGGACAATATCTGGCCGGATGAACTCTAGGTGTGTAAACTGCAGGATGTGTGGCTGCCGAGTCGAATGGTAGCATTGAGCCAAAAGATGATGCGTGGAGCTTCAGAGACGCCTAAGATGAGGTGGTGTCGCGCGTTTAAATAGAAAAATAGGGGTTTTATGATTTAAATAAATAGCCCTAACTTCAAAAATTCATATCTTGGTGTAGAAAATCAAAAAAATAAAATAAAAATACCCTCTTGCTCAGTGAACAAAGGAGAACAATGTGAAAATTGTTTGAAGTTCATTTGATGCATATTTTATTTTACTGTTTTGAGTCAAAATCAGTCCTATATTTCTGATTTCTTTTATTAAAAGTCAGTTTTAAATGTCTGACTTTCCTTTGATATCGATATTTGTATCTTAAATTCTTATTTTGAGATCAACCCTTACATGTTGATCCCTATTAAAAAATTCCCCAGCGGAAACAAATAACATACGCAANTTCTATCTTCTAGAATACTCCATCGTGTCGTAATATTGGCGGGACGTGACATTCTCCCCCACTTAAGCTCGCAATGCCCTCATTGCGCTTCTCCTCTTTATACCGTTTGATTTCCTCTTTGAATTGCCACAGCGTATCTTCGTGCTCCCAGCTGGCCTCGCTATCTGGCCATCCTTTCCATTTGATGAGAAACTCCTTGTAGTTTGGTNCTTTGAGATTCCTTGCTTGTGCAGTATGACCCGTTCGGTCCATATCCCCACAAAATTGCACATTCTACACAATTTTTTCGTGATATCCCTATGGAGTCACAAACTCTATATGATACTTGCAAATAAATCTTGCATTTTTTTCCAAAATAACATAAATACTACACATTACACTTTCTGAAACACACGATATTTTAAATCAGTTCGATAACTCTGATTTACTACTTTTAAAAATTTGATCCAATAATTTCAATTTTTTTATCAAATCAGTTCGATACTTCTGATTTATAACTTTTAAAAAAAAGTTGATCCAATAATTTCAATTTTTTTATCTAATCAGTTCGATACTTGTGATTCATAAATTTTAAAAAATTGATCCAATAATTTCTATTTTTTTTATCGAATCAGTTCGATACTTCTGATTCATAACTTTTAAAAAAATTGATGCAATAATTTCAATTTTTTTATCGAATCAGTTGGATACTTTTGATTCATAACTTTTAAAAAATTGATCCAATAATTTCAATTTTTTTATCGAATCAGTTCGATTACTTCTTGATTCCAAACTAAAAAAATTGATCCAATAATTTCAATGTTTTTATCGAATCAGTTCGATACTTCTAATTCATAACTTTTAAAAAATTGATCCAATACTTTTAATTTTTTTATCGAATCAGTTCGATACTTCTGATTCATAACTTTTAAAGATTGATCCAATAATTACAATTTTTTATTGAATCAGTTCGATACTTCTGATTCATAACTTTTAAAAAATTGATCCAATAATTTCATTCTTTTATCGAATCAGTTTGATACTTCTGATTCATAACTTTTCAAAAAAAAATTGATCCAATAATTTCAATTTTCTCATCGAATCAGTTTGATACTTCTGATTCATAATCAGTTTGACACTTTTGATTCATAACTTTTCAAAAATTGATCCAATAATTTCAATTTTCTCATCGAATCAGTTTAATACTTCTTGATTCCAAACTTAAAAAATGATCCGATAATTTCAATTTTCACATTAAATCAGTTCGATACTTCTGATTTATGCTTTTCCCAATTTGATCAGATAATTTTCACTTCGAATCAGTCCGATATTTCTGATTTAAATTTGATTCCAATAATTTATGATCCAATAATTTCAATTCTTACTTTAAGATCAGTCCTACACTACACTTCTGATTTCTTCTATTGGAAGTCAGTTCCAAATGTCTGACTCTCATTTGATATCAATATTAGTATCTTGAATCATCATTTTGAGGTCAACCTTTACATGTTGATCCCTATTAAAAAAAAAACAAAACAACACACTTAACAACTTTAAAACTCACTATCCAATCCTCAGTGAGAGTCCTCACTGCCTGATCTTGATCAGACACTTATTTGCAAGAAATCCCCAGCAGAAACAAATAGCAGACACTAATTCACACTTCTTTCTAGGTCTGATGACTTAGAAATCTATATTTGTCTTGTTGATCTTGTCGGTCAACACAATACGTGCGGTGTGCTCGTCCAGCACACCATACATATTGGGGGTCCATTTGTTGACCTCACTTTTGGTTGAGGTCTAGAAATTTTTTTAGTAGCCTAGGCCTAGCCATAGGACTTTCCTACTGACTAGTCTTAGAAAACTAGGAAAGGTACCCTCACCATTAGAAACTCAAAACTCTTCTCTTTACTCAACTTGAAGCTCGACATATTGGTCCTAACCTCTAGCACTAAGTAGATAAGTTCATTATGAGGGAACTCAAGGAGAGTTCCTATAGGGCCACTTGGCCTTAGGATTGACCATGGGTGTTGGTTTGGAGCTAAGGTATACAATACCCTCACAATACCCTGGCTAAATGACCAAATCACATCAATTGGACTTATAACCATGCCAATTGGCCCAAAGAAATGCTGTATTTGCTTTATAACAATATTTTACATCAAATTTGATCATAAATTTACATTGGTAAAACCTTTTGATCATCTAATTTGGTTTAAATCCAAAACCCCAAATTAGCCCCAATATTGGCTAACACCCCAAATCTCAACAATTGAATGCCCTAAACCTCAAATTGGCATCTATTTTTTGTTGAAAATCCTTTGTGAGGTCATTTGTGACAAAACACAATAATTAATTTGAGCTTAGTCCAAAGCTAGCTCAAGTTTGACCCGAATTAGTCCCATATGCCTAATTTGGGTCTAAATCCAAATTTCATCAAAATCCACCAAATTCACTACCAAATTGATTTCANGCTGGCCACTGAAGGATATGACTTCAGGTTGATTTCCATTAATTGTTAATATGATCGCTATTTCCTTAATTCTTTCCTTCTGAGCCTAATCATATTTCAAAATTTTGATCGTATGATCAAAATATNCTTAGTTTATGCACGGAACGCTTTGTTTAGTATTGTTTGTTTTAGTTACTTTGTTGTGTTGGATTGCATTTACTACTATTGTTGAACTTTATCTATACTTATGCTTTGTATTTTGATGTTTAGATTTCAGTGNGTCTTAACACAGGGCTACTGGCAACCGGTTGAAATCGAACGACATTCCCCTTATTTCACACATTGCATTATGTTTGGTCGCCACATATCTAATTGTTTTTGTTTCAATCCTCAACTTAACAACTCTAANACCCAAATTAGGCCAAAATTCTTAAATTTTGCCAAAATACCAAAAATTGATCAAAACCCATTTCAAACACCTTG
>JXCR01141018.1:9805-25788 GCA_002079205.1 Phalaenopsis hybrid cultivar
ACCAATTAAATTAATTTGGATTTATTTGAAATTGGATCTAGACATGTTGAACTTGAAATTGAGGTATTTGATTAGTCATGAAGCAGTAATGTTGCATGCATTAGGTTTTATTTCAATTTTTTTTATTAAATAATAATAATAATAATATTATTATTATTTAAATCTCTTCGTGTAATTTTCGTCGAACGCGTCATCGCGGTGAAATGAATGTCCTCCGCATGTGAAATCAATGTTCGGACACGCGGGCTTGGTCTATTTCGTCATCCGGGGTTGTTTAGACCACTTTTTCTGCGATCGAGTAAAAAATGCATCAAATTTATTTTTCGTCGATTTTTTTTTATCGCGAGTGACCGCTTTTTGGAAATTGATCATGAACCAATTAAATTAATTTGGATTTATTTGAAATTGGATCTAGACATGTTGAACTTGAAATTGAGGTATTTGATTAGTCATGAAGCAGTAATGTTGCATGCATTAGGTTTTATTTCAATTTTTTTTATTAAATAATAATAATAATAATATTATTATTATTTAAATCTCTTCGTGTAATTTTCGTCGAACGCGTCATCGCGGTGAAATGAATGTCCTCCGCATGTGAAATCAATGTTCGGACACGCGGGCTTGGTCTATTTCGTCATCCGGGGTTGTTTAGACCACTTTTTCTGCGATCGAGTAAAAAATGCATCAAATTTATTTTTCGTCGATTTTTTTTTTATCGCGAGTGACCGTTTTTTGGAAATTGATCATGAACCAATTAAATTAATTTAGATTTATTTGAAATTGGATCTAGACATGTTGAACTTGAAATTGAGGTATTTGATTAGTCATGAAGCTCAATTTGACGATTTTTGTCAAAGTGAATGAATTTGGTCAAATTAGACCCAATGGATGGTCAAGAATTGATTTTAGGAGTGTTTGAGATGATTTTGAAGAATTTGAGAATTTTTTTTTGCCATGAGTCACATTTTGGTAATTTTGGTCAACTTTGGTCGAAGTTGTCAAAAGATTGATTTAAAGGCTCGAGGTGGTTCATGAAGAAATTTAGAGTCAAACAACAATGTTCAGAGTCTTTTTTGATCAATGTGGAAGGTTTTATGATCCCCGAAGTATTTTTTAAGTTTTCGTTATTTTGGTGTCGAAGTGTAAAAAAAGTTATCTGGAAGTATGAAAATATTTCAGTCAAAATTCTCAGGAAGACGTAAGGAATGATTTTGCGTGATTTTTAGGACTTATCAGTGACTCTGGGAGATTTTAGAAAATTTGATATTTTTTTGGGGTCCAGGGGCATTTTGGTAATTTTTGGGAAAATTGGGTATTTTTGCAATTTTTGGGTTTCAAATGCCTAAATGATAATATCAAATGGTTTGAAGTGTGTTGTGTATTTCAATCGCAATTTTGGCAAATTTTGAAAAATTAGAACATTCAAGTGGGGTATTTTAGGAGAAACTAGGTCTAAATAATTTTGGTCAGCCTCATGGGTGTAATGATTGCAACCCAGTGATATGAAAATGCAATGTTTATGATAATCATGGGGATTATGAATGATGATGCAATGTGTTGAAGTCCAAAAATATGTAGAACAATGCAAGGTTTTCCTATGGTCCAAAGGTCCTATAGGAATTCTCATCAGGGTTCCCTTATGTAATCTCTTTTCTTTGTATTAAAAAAAATTATTGATCACATATAAAACCAACATAGAGAACAAAGATTTGGTTGAAATGTCTAAGAAGAATGTGGGTTCCATTTCTAAGATGCTAAGATAGTCATTAGAAAAGTCCTAAGGCTAGATCCTAGTCACTAAAGAAAAGACCCAAAACCTTCACCCAAAAGTGAGGTCAACAACTACCATGAGAGATAAAAAAATTATACATTGAAATGGACCTAATAATTTAGAGGAATTAGACTTCACGAGGAGGTCTCATGCGCCTATCTCATATGCTAGGCGAAGTCTGGTGATCAACACTGCGTACTCTGCTTGATTGTTTGTGATGTCAAACTCCACTGAACAACTAATATAGATGTTCTCTAATCAGGCTACTTAGAGTAAGACCCAACCCCACTGTTATCTACTTGGGGGCCCCATCAGTGTATAGGGTCCACATCATGTCGATAGTGATTAGCTCTTCATCTTGTTCCTCTATCATGAAAAAGTTTGCCAGAAAGTTTGCGATCTCTTGGGCTTTAGTAGTCATCCAAGGAACATATGTAATGTTGAACTCACTGAGCTTTACCACCCACTTTAGTAGTCGACTGGAGTGCTCTGGCTGTGCGAGCACAAATTTCAATGAATGGTCTGTGATGATCCAAATCGGGTGCATCTCGAAATACGATCAAAGCTTGCAAGAAAAAATAATCAAAGTGAAAGTTTTTTGCATTATCGGGTACCTAGTTTTGACGCCATGAAGAATTTGGCTCATGTCGTAGACTGCATATTATTTTCTTGCCTTTTCTCCAACCTGAATTGAGTTTATATCCTCTCATCCTACTCTGAAGTACAGTGATAGCTCTTCTGCCCACTTCAGACTCTGAATTAATGGGGGTGACACGAAGGAACTTTTCAATTTTTTGAATGCTTCCTCACATTTGGTCGTCCATTTGAAATCTTGATTTTTCCTTAGCACTTTGAAAAATGTTGTGCACTTATCACCCAACTTTGAGATGAAACAACTTGGCCTAGTGATTTGATCGGTTAGTCTCTGAACTTTTTTGGTACTCTGCAGGGGTGACGTGTTTAGGATTGCATGTATTTTCTCTAGATTGGCTTTTAATCCTTTGAGAGTCAACAAGAAGCCTAGGAACATACCAGTCAACACCTCGAAGATGCACTTGGAGGGACTTAATCTCATATCTAATTTTTTGAGTGTTTTGAAGGTTTCTGTTAGATCCTCAATGTGTTGCTCCACTGACTTATTCTTAAGCAGAACATCGTCAACATACACCACAACCTTATTTCTTTTTTGTTAAAAAAATATATATTTACGAGTCGCTGATATGTTGCTCTTGCGTGATATTGAATTAAAATAAAATATGTCATGTAAAGTAATAAATGTCATTGTTTTCCCATCGTCGGGGGCATTTTTAATTTGTGGTAGCCGGAGTAAGGAAACTCATTGTCAGGTATCCAACCACTGCGTCCACCAAGGTGTCAATCTTCGATAAGGGGTAGGCATCCTTTGAGCAAGCAGTGTTAAAGTTAGTGAAGTTTATGCACATCTGTCACTTGTCATTGTCCTTCCTGACCATTACGACATTCGAGAGCCAAGTTGGGTACTGGACTTCTCGAATGTAGCTACCATCCAACAGCTTTTGTACCTCCACTACTATTGGTTCGACCAAAGTTTTGGTGATATACATGATTTTTTTGTGGACCGGATGAGAGAAAGGGCTGATGTTCAACTAATGGCATGTTGTGTCGATTGAAACACCACGAATTTCCGTTGCGGTTCAAGCAAACACCTCTCAGTGCTCCCTGAGTGTCCTTACCAACTTGTTCTTGAACCCCACATCAAAATCTTCACAAAATAGGAAGATCTTAAAGGGTTCTTCATCGAATATAGGTTCCTAGAGGACAACCTCATTGGTCTTGAGACCCCCCTCCCTCAAGATCTGGATATCGAGTGGTTTGGTCAATTTTTGAGACTTTTTGCAAGTAGCTGTTTCTAAATTGTTCCAAGTTCCTCTATATTACAATCACCTCTCCAGTTCCTGAAATTTTTATGGCTAGCTTATATTTAGAAATCAACGCTTAGTAGTTGTTCAGTAATGGCCATTAGAATATAGCATTGTTAGGTCAGTAGAGATTCCACCATGAGAAAATACTCTTTTTTGTTGTATTGCTTCTCTGGTTTCTGCCAAAAGATGGCTAAAGTGATGAGGCCCACCACCTCCTTCCTTTCTTCGAAGAATCCAAACAATGGACTGGATGGTGTTGTCAAATGATAAGTGTTTGAAGAGGATATTGACCAAACTCCCATATATCAACAAGAATACTACCCACATAGTAGTTTTTTATTAGCGTTGTTATGACAACCGCCTCATTGTAGAGGTTCCTCTTTGGTTAGAGATCTGCATCTGTAGAAATAATTGGTAAATGGTTATGTGTATAAGGGATGATGGAGCATACCTCTCCCAAACTCTATCTTTCCAAGTCAGAGGGTTGAGTTCCTCCCCAGAAGATGGTCAAGATTATCCTTGCTACATGGACCTCATTTGCCTAAATAGGCCTGTTTGTAGGTTCTTCTGTTGGAGCTTTACCTTGTCGCTTTGTGTGCTCTCCGATTATGACAAAATCTTTGAACTTAAAAGCACGAATGAGCTTCTCAATTAGATTTCAGAGGCGACAACATTCCTCCGTGTCGTGACCTTAACTACAATGATATTGATAGTATTTCTTTGGACCTCGTATGGCTTGGACTATTTTGTATGGCTTTATTTTCAATGTGTTGTCTGGTTTGAAGTAGTCTTTATTTTGGATGGCTTGGACAATTTTGTCCATTGATGTGTTGAGGGATGTTAGGCCTTACAATTTTTGGTAAATGTGTGGTCACTCGTAATATTGGGTCGATCGTTGGTCAAAGCAACGCTTTCAGTCATGATGACCCTTGTCATTTCTCCGCTGATCCAAGGGTCGAGAGTTGTTGTTGTAGTTAATGGTGGAGGACTGATTGTCCTTCAACTTCCATAAATCGTCAAGTTTTTTGTCTCTTCTTTAAGAGATTCGAACAACTTTGACTTACCTTTCTTGGAGCCCTAGAGGTCCTCTTCAGTGAGTATATACTCATTCTCCATCCCTAGCACCTATGTGAATGTAGTAGGTTTAAGTAGTTTTAGGACATACCTGAACTATTTGCTTCGAACTCCTTATTTTAAAGCTACTCCAGCTATCAGACACGATGTCTCTAACTTCCACATTTCATTTTGGGAGTGTGTGTTGTAGGCCCGTAAGCTCTCATTTTCTCCTTGCTTAAGGTCGAGCAGGGTGTTTGAGTCTTGCCTTGATTTTGTACATTTGAGAAGTAAGAGTCTTTTATGTTTTTAGTAACTTGGGATGGTATCGATCGATGGACCATTGAACCACCGTAGGGCTGACTCCTTCAGGGTGGTTAGGAAAAGAGGACACAAAATGGGGTCGTCAATCTGAAGCAGATTGACTGATGAGGCGAGGGATCCTTTGCTTGGGAGAGGGTACCGCCTCTTTGATTTGGTGATTAAAATCCCCTCCTGTGAGTGGTTGGACTGGAAATGGCATGCGCTCTTCTCATTGGTCGTTAGCCTTTGTGAACGCATTTGTGTCAGTGTGTTGGGACTCTCCTTGTCCCTTTGTTCACTAGTTGCTAACCTGGTTGCCTAGAGTAGGTGAGTTTCTCGGCCTTTGGGAAAGCAACCCCCCCCCCCCCCCCCCCGAGATTCTATTTTCAAATGAGGCATTTGATCATTCCTTTGGGTTATTCCTGCTTGGAGGACCTCAAATTGCTCCATCACAATGGTCATTTTGGCTTGTAGGCTCTGGACCTATGCATGGACATCTGGTTATGTAACATCTCTACTGGGTTCCATGCGTGTTATCTCTCTTTGGGAAGTTTTCCATTGTAATTTTTTTCCACTTCTCGTTTGTGGCATGATCCACGCTTATCGTACCACCCGTCAGGATGCTAAATCCAAAATTGTCTTTCGTGAAAATGTCCTGAGAATTAGAACCGGTTGAAGGAGGAAGAAGAAGGGAGAAAAGACAGAACAAGTCCAAAATTCCCCGTATAGAAACCTGGCAGAGAGTTCCTTTTATTCGTATTTTGTCTCCTATTTATATAAACATGTTTTGTACAATTACGAAAAAGATTGAGCAGTTATGGAAACCTTTCATAATTCATTTGATGTTTGAATCAATCGTATGAAATTCATACCATATATGCATTACAATGTGAATTCTAATGTGGTGGTTATTGTCTGGCTGATTTGCTTGAATTTGGTCGACAAAGGCGACCGGTTGAGTGATGATCTCATGTACCTCCATAAATGTGGGTCGGCTCATTGGCTGCAATTAAAGGTTCTAGCCTGCACTCTCGTCGGTCGAGACTGCAGACATGGTCTGTCGTTTAGATCTTTCGCCATAGTCGTGTTGGTTTATTCATGATCATGTGATTGATTGTAAGATGTAAGGATGCCTCGATCGTCTAACCGTCTTCTAGGCTCTTTATTTGTTTTGAGATCCATGCTGATAGCTTTGGCTTATACACATGTACTTGGTTCATGCTTCCATGTTCATCTCAAATAAATTATTATGAGAATATATCTCTAATTCCAAATATAGGATTATTTATAGTTGCTTGCACCCGTTTTTTATTTCATGTTTTCCTCTTTCTAGTAAAGCTGCCACTAAAATTGGATGCATATGTTTAG
Organism: Phalaenopsis hybrid cultivar; assembly: GCA_002079205.1. Taxonomy (NCBI): domain Eukaryota; kingdom Viridiplantae; phylum Streptophyta; class Magnoliopsida; order Asparagales; family Orchidaceae; genus Phalaenopsis; species Phalaenopsis hybrid cultivar. The sequence goes on from JXCR01141018.1 coordinate 16,202, forward strand.
CATTAGGTTACATGCTTTCCCACAATAGCACCAAAAATGTCTATGTGCATGTGAAAGTAATATTAAAAAATAAAGTCCACCAAAACCCTCATCTCTTTGTTCTCTAAAGTCCACCATTATCATGAACACCTTCCTACTCATGTTAAAGCAATGCTGCGGCACAACTAGCTAGGATCGTAAGNAGTTTAGGTGTTAGATATATAAATACATAAGAATTGAGTGATATGTTTTAAATCTTTCAATTTAAAGGGAGAGAAAGAGAGAAAGGATTGCCCCATCAGGTAGCAAATAAAGGCGGCGGCCCCTTTTATTCCACAAGTCTAGGTTATAAGTGAAATAGTGAGGTCTTCTATTTATAGAGAAAAGGGAAGAGGGCGAGAAAATTACATAAACGCCCCCATTATAAAGGGAATCAACCCAGATCTTTGCCCTATTTGGATTGGTCCTCCCTAGTTTGTACGTCATTGTGATATGTTAGAGTTGAGAAGTTGATCCAAGTCATTCCTTTGCTCAGGGGGGCAACTTGGTGGCTAACCAAGTGAAGGTGGCCGCCCAGAGTGGACCGGCTGAGTGAAGGTGGCCAGCCCGGGTAGGCCAACCAAGGATGCTGGTGGCCAACTATGAGTTAGTCAGCTCAAGTGGTCGGCTCGACGTCTCTGCAGTATTTCCCACATTTTCGGTGGCATTTCCTTCTGCTCGGCAAGACCCATTTTTAGGCTATACAAAAGCAAAATGAAAGAAAAAATGTTTTTTTTGAAAGTGATTAATTGCGCATTTAATGGGTGATTAACCTCCCATCATAAGTTGCTCTTGCTGACAGTTATTTCGGCGGGTGGACGGGCCTGACATTATTTTTTTATTTCTTTTTCATTTAAATTGTTTTATGTAATCTACAAAACTAAAAAATTAAGAAGATAATCTTAGAAATTTTAAAAATTTTTAAATTTTATGAAATTAATTTAGAGCATTGATTAAAAATATTTCTTTAAGTGGTTATATAAATTCTTCAGGCCCTTTTGGCAGCTTATAAATGTGGTGAGATTTTTTAAAAAATCGTCTAATCATTTAGTTTGTAGTTTTTTGAAAACATAGTCTGCCGTGTTTGAGTTTTTTATATTAAATGTAGACCGCGGGTCGACCCCCGCGGTCGATAAGAGAGTCACGTTTCAGAATAAACTGTTTCTTATCCTGGAACGCACAAGCTGCCCGAAACAGACTATTCCTCTAAACAAATCTCTTATTTTTATTAAATTTAAATTCAATTATATTTTTAAAATAATGAAAGTACTTCAAATTTATTTAAAATATTTGATAAATTTTGTTTACTATAACATTTTCAAAAAAAAATTTATTTATCACTAGAACAATTTTATTATGCTTTGGAAAATTTTGCTTAGCAAAAAAATTTACCAAAAAAGAGAAAAATAATATAATTTCTCTCAAGAATATAATGTTTTAAATATCAAGCAAGTTTTTTTAAATATTACAAAAAAAAATAAAAAAAAAGTATTTTCCTTAACAAAACCCGCTGGCACTACGGTCGCCATCACGAGCATTTTTATTAAATTTCTTAAAATAACTTAATTCATTTAATTTATTCAAATTACTTTATTTTAAAAGAATTCTTCATTTAAAATAACTTTTTTTTATTAAAATTATACTTTAAAACTTAATATTTAAATTCAGAAATATTTTAAGTAAATTTCATAAAAAATAGTTAATAAATTATAAAATTACTATTTTTAATATTATTTACTTATTTAAATTAATTAAAAAAAATTAATTGAAGAACTATATAACAAACAGATCGGCCTGTTCCAAAATTCAAATGATAGTCGCCCATCGGCGGCTTTAGATAATAATAGCGAGTGCAATCCATGTCTTATCGTAGGGCCTACCTAAGTTACCTTTGAAGAAAAATACTTGTCATCTTTTGACTGGAAAAACTTCAACAAACTAACCTTCTTTAAATTTGTTTCTTTTTCACTGCATTTTTGTCCGGTCACCTCCCTCGATCCTCTATTCTTCTTTACTTACGCTACAGCCAAAGGCAATCAACCTTTCCGCTGACGCAAGAAAGCCAATGACTCATTAAATGGTCCGTGGAGCTCGCAGAAAAAAAAAAAATTTTTTTTGTGATTCGACCCAATAACACGGGAGAGTATTCATCCCATGTTATTCTATATTATTCATGTGTTATTATGGTGATATTGATGTGTTATTGTGTTATTATAACACCGAGAATATTCCTAGAACAAAATAATACACGAATAATACATGAATAATGCGAAATAACATGAGAGAATATTCTCTTGTGCTAAAACAATTTTTTTCTTTCATTTTTTTGTCACCTCGAAGTGACATGATTTATTGAATTCCGGACGTGTCTGTACGTTTGGAATGCACTGTGTCCATCAACCATTAACCCTTTTAGGAAGTTCCCAGGAGTCTACATTTCCCCTATATCTGCCAATCACACTAATAGTGATAAAAATATCATAAATAGCTTTTGTACAACTGCAGAAAATGAATAGATATATAATTTTTCTGCATCAACTTCTGCGCAACAACTTCTTGACATAACTGCTGAGTAGCAATTTTTTAATAAAGCTACAACTCGAAAAAAAAATCCTAGATCTTTAGTGTCTGTGCGTTTTGAGCCTCTCTCCCAGGCAACATTTGTACTTTGGAGGTCAAAGAAGAAGAAGCTTGATGTGGCCTTCTTTTCAATAAGCTCCCATGCTTATATTAACCTTTGTCTATTTGTATGTTCTCCCAAGATTGTTGGCACCATAAACATAGTCCAAATAACCACAATTAGAAATTTTGTTTGTTACATGGATTTAGTTTTTCTGCATCACAAATCATGCAAAAGTACATAAGCCTAAGCCATTGCCATCTTTTGATCAATTGGCTCTCACATTTAGCTGTATAGGACAAAAAATTATAAATAAACAAAATCATCTCTACACAAACAGGTCACTTGTTAAGCCACCATTCCAATTGGGGACTTGGCCAAGTGCCATCACATGGCGGCAGGTGATACCAGTGGCATTACGAGTTCATTGTTTTTTTTTAATTTAATTGATTTCAAATATCAAATTGTAAAACAGTTTTTTTAGTAAGTAAACTCACTTTTTTAAGTAAAATAAATTATAAATTTGTTTGTAGGTTAATTCTAATTAGTTTTTACTATCATAACCACAAATAAAACAAAATAAAAAAACTATTTATTTGTTTTATTGAAACTAAAACAAATATATGTTTATGAACAAACAAATAATATGAAATTTTAGTATATTTTGTTCTATGAAAAATAATTTTTTTTAAAATTTAGAAATACATGTAAATAAAATTATTAATCTAAGAACAAATTTTCACTTAATTTTATTAAAAAATGTCTAATTAAAAAAGAATTTTAAAATCTAAAAACTATTAATTAAAATTTAAAATTGAAAATTTCATCTGGGATGACAAATGCCAAGACGCAGGCAAAAGCATTGAATAATATTTAATGATACGTCCTGTTTTAGCAGCCCCTATCTGGAGAAGGTCTTTGATCCTCTATACTGCGGCTTTAGATGCCTCGCTCAGAGCCTTGCTCAATGTCGAGGTTAAAGAAAATGCATTGTAATACCTAAGTTCTCGTGTAATTCCTACTGAAATAAGGTATCCTACAATTGAGAAGCATTGTTTAGTCCTGATCTTCGCCGTTCAAAAGCTTGGACACTACATGCTCTCTCATAAGGTGACTCTCATCTCAAACACCAACCCTCTGCAATAACTAGTGACTCGACCGATGCTTTAAGGAAGATTGGCCAGATGGCAATGATACTGCTCCAGTTTGACATAACCTTTGTGCCCTTACACACCATCAAAGGGCAGATATTGACGGACTTTCTGGCAGCACACTAAGTACCGCAGGGTTCCTTCTCAATGATGACTTGCCCGATGAATAGATTTTGGAGCTTGAAGGTTCTTGCACTCGTCATTGAGAACTATACTTCTACTAAGCTTCATCTACTTATAAAGACAAGGGCACACAGACAGTTGTACCTGGCAAAGTAGGGGTAGGACTGGCTTTCATCCCTCTAAACTGAGCAATGATGCCATTCTCTTACGACTTGATAGGGCCATATACAAGTAATGAGGCTGAGTACGAAGCACTCATAACTCGCTTGGAGCTTGTAATCTTAATGGAAATAAAAAAATTGACATTAATGAGGATTCTCACCTCATCATAACCAGGTTGTTGGAAAGGACAAGACCTTGAAACCAAGGCTCGAGCAGTCCTTTGACATGCTTAAAATATGTTACCTTTATTTGCACAGTTAATGCCCATTATTAATGATATTGCACTTTAATAAAGATATTTTTGATGTTTTTAGTTGTAGGTACACTAAATGCAAAAAATAAAGTAAATGGAACAAAAATAGAGCAAATTAGAGTCAAATGAAGCTAAAAGGCAAAGTTGATATCACGCTTATGTGTCAGACAATAGAGAGCCTGGAGTCTAGGCGCCATAGGCGGTTATCTAGAAGATCTATTGAGTGTGTACGAATTTTGAAGAAGCGTTTGAAGAAACTCTTGGGGATTTTGAGAGCTCTAATTAAGGAGACTTCTGGAGATTTAAGAGAGAGACTTTTGGAGGAGAAAAAAGGGAGTCTTTTGTAGATAAGTGGATTCTTCCTAAAAAAGAGAAAGTCTTGGAGGCTTGCTTGGATTTGGAGGAGAAGAGGAGAAGTGATAGATATCTTCTTTATTACAAATTCTAATTAAGCTTGGAGTGGAATTATAAAGAGATTGAGTGATTCAAAGGAACTAGAAGGATTGCTTGGGAAGGAGTTTAAGATAATTTATTTACTTTATTTATTTTACTTTATCTTGTTTTGTAAACTTTTAATTATCAATAAACTCATGTGTTGTTGTTTCTTTCCCATGAGATCTGAGTAATTTCCTTTCATTTTCTCCCTGCAATGAAGAATAATTAAGTGTACGAATGTAGTTTTGTAGAAGTGCTTTTAAAATTCCATAAATTGTGATGATTAAAACTTTATGTTTAATTTACTTATTAATCTGACCAATTGATTTGTTAAAATTTATTGTAAAATATAGTGACCGAAATGAGCTATGTTCCAACATAGTAAGAATCAAATTTAGCCTCATGGATGAGAATATACTCCCTGAGATTAAGTGTAAATAAATAAATAAATAAGTTTTGATGAGCGTAGAATTGAAAATTTTAAGGTGACAAACTAAAATCCTCAATTTGGTCCAGATGTTTGGAAACTTAAGCGAGTTGTTAGCCCTTATGGGAGGGGAAGTGAGAACTCTAGAGTGAGAGCTAGTATCTTTCTAGCCTAACCACGGGGTTCGGGACCAAACTATGGATTTACTAATGTTCTTTATGCACTTGATAGAGGGTAAATAATATAATTGCTCCTATTTGGGATAATACCTAAATTATATTTAAAATTATTTTCTTACACTAATTATAAACTCATTGTAAGGGGAAGGATGTTTTATACAAATTTGAAGTCTTCATACATTATTAGTTTAGAGTAGTGGTAACTTTATGTTTTAAAACCTTTTTAGATTGCTTGCATTTACAGTTTGCATTTGCTCAACATACTTAGCATTCCTTTAATGTTATAAGATTAGATATTACAAAAAAACTTGCAATCATTTCCTATATAAGTTTTTTATGATTAAAAGTAAGCTTAATTAAAGTCAATTTCATAAGAGTTTTGGCTATCTCCATGGGATCGATACTGGGGTTTTTATAGAAAATCCTATATTACTTGAAATAGTACGTAGACTTACGTAGTACCCATTGTGTGTAAACTATTTTTATCATATCTATATAGTATTTAATTTTGCACACTAGATGCTAAATATAAATTGGGTCAATTTTTTTTGCCATATTTCTGAACTTAAATAATTGCGTAATTGCGGGTCGGGTCAAGTTTTTGGCGCCCTTTCCAGGGATTGCAACGAAACCTTTTTTACCTAGGAAAATCTTTATTTTTAATTTTAGAAATATTATAGAAAAACTGTAGTGTCATTTATATATATGTGCTTGTGTGTATTTAAATGAATATATATATATATATATATATATATATATATATGTGATATATATATTTTTNTACTTTGTTGTACAGTCTAAAGGAGGAAGAACTAGAGGATCTCATGGATCCAGAGAAGAACCCTGGTGACTTCCCAAGCTATCTTAATGTTTGGCTTCATTTCCGAGGAGAAATATTTAGGTGTTTCATCCTATCAATTTTATTAGTTAGGGCTTAAATTTGTGTGAAACGATCACACAAATAGCCTGGAAGATTTGAGGATTTAGGTCGTGACAAACGATAACCTCAGAATCCTAAGACGAGTCAGGGCTTATATTGTATAGCAGGGCTATACAAAAGGCCTAAAGATAAGGTGAGGATTCACGTTGCATAAGCAAGCAACCTCGAAATCTTATGGCTTTGTTGTTTATATCTAAGGAAGGAAGATTGGTTTAACTGGGAAAGACAGGTTTTGATGTTGAAGATGGTCGTGCTGCCCACCATGCTAGTTCCAAGCTCCTCGCTGTGACGAGTTTGAGTTTTCTAGTGTGTCAAGTTATGATGTTAAATCAGGTGACCCTATGGTTGTAGTTCTTTAAATTTTATGGGGGAATGTTAAAGTTGATTAGAGTGCCGGTTAGGATCCTGCGGTTCCCTCATTCTGACACCACTATTTTCTATTGGATTCACTTAGTCTGAATGAATTTACCAAAATCAACTTAATGAGTTCCATAATTTCATTTAGACCGTGGGAAGCCTCGTTAGCAACCGTAGGCCAACTTAATGAGCAAAATGAACTTATCAAACCCAACTTAATGAGTTCCATAATTTCATTTAAACCGTGGGAAGCCTGAATGAATTTATCAAACCCAACTTAATGAGTTCCATAATTTCATTTAAACCGTGGGAAGCCTCGAAACCCAACTTAATGAGTTCCATAATTTCATTTAAACCGTGGGAAGCCTCGTTAGCAACCGTAGGTTACTTAATGAGTTCCATAATTTCATTTAGACCGTGGGAAGCCTCGTTAGCAACCGTAGGTTAATTAATGAGTTCCATAATTTCATTTAGACCGTGGGAAGCCTCGTTAGCAACCGTAGGTTACCTTCTCCGAGGGATTCCCGATCATCCGATAGAGACGTCTTAATTTAGTTGCAATTTTAGTTTTGTGTCGAGGGTTCCCGATCTTCCAATAGAGATGGCCTCGTTAGCAACCGTAGGTTACCTCCTCCGAGGGGTTCCCGATTTTCCAATAGAGACAATATTTATCGTAGGTTACCTCCTCCGAAGGTTCCCGATCTTCCAATAGAGACGTTTTAATTTAGTTGAAGTGTCAGTTTTGTGTTGAGGGTTCCCGATCTTCCAATAGAGATGGCCTCGTTAGCAACCGTAGGTTACCTCCTCCGAGGGGTTCCCGATTTTCCAATAGAGACAATTAATTTAGTTGAAGTTGTATTTTGTGTGATGTTTGTGATTAAATTTTGTCCGATAGAGACTTTTTAATAAGTTGTAGTTTTATGTGATGTTTCTTCCCGATCTTCCAATAGAGACATATTAATTTAGTTGAAGTTGTATTTTGTGTGATGTTTGCAATAATTTCATTTAGACCGTGGGAAGCCTCGTTAGCAACCGTAGGTTACCTCCTCCGAGGGGTCAGTTAGGATCCTACGGTTCCCTCGTTCTGGCACCACTATTTTCTATTGGATTCACTTAGTCCAGCAATCTTAATGAGTTCCATAATTTCATTTAAATCGTGGGAAGCCTCGTTAGCAACCGTAGGTTACTCCCTCATTCCGGCACCACTATTTTCTATTGGATTCACTTAGTCCAAATGAACTTACTAAACCCATCTTAATGAGTTCCATAATTTCATTTAAACCGTGGGAAGTCTCGTTAGCAACCGTAGGTTACTTAATGAATTCCTATAATTTCATTTAGACCGTTGGAAAACTCGTTAGCAACCGTAGGTTACCTCCTCCGAGGGTTTCCGATCTTCCAATAGAGACGTTTTAGTTTAGTTGAAGTTGTATTTTTGTGATGTTTGTGACTATTTTCTATTGGAATCACTTAGTCCAAATGAATTTACTAAACTCAACTTAATGAGTTCCATATTTTCTATTGGAATCACTTAGTCCAAATGAATTTACTAAACTTAACTTAATGAGTTCCATTATTTCATTTAGACCGTGGGAAGCCTCGTTAGCAACCGTAGGTTACCTCCTCCGAGGGGTTCCTGATCATCTGATAAAGACGTCTTAATTTGACCAGAGGAAAATATGTTGAGATTTTCATACATATTTTATACTGTTTTTAATGATATTGTATTTTAAAGAAAGGTATTTTTGATGTTTTGTTGCAGGAATGATGAATTAGGGTCAATGGAGCAAAAAGATGCNTTAGGACATCCTGGACTTATTTATACAATTTGCAAACTTTCTAGAGTGGAAAGTGGAGATGAAGACTTTATCCTATGAAACCCATTAGTAAAGCTAATTTGAAGACTTACGAATCCCATGAGAAATGGAGAACTAGGAGTAGATGTCAAGAACCTTCTACTAGTAGAGATGTCCCCTCTACAAGTTATGACCTTCCACCTTCTAGTACAAGAACCTTATACTAGTAGAGATGTCCCCTCTACAAGTTATGACCTTCCACCTTCTAGTTCTAAGAACCTTCTACTAGTAGAGATGTTCCCTCTACAAGTTATGACCTTCCACCTTCTAGTTCCGTACCCTCTCTGATTTGATGAATGAGTTGACCTTGCAGCAAAAAAATATAGACTTAATAAGTGAAAGGAACCCCTCTCTGATTTAATGAATGAGTTGACCTTGCACGAAAGAGCATAGACTTCATAAGTGAAAGGATTTGAGGTTTAGAACGTCGACACAATTATGATAGTGAGTACCTGCAGAGGCATTCAAATTTTGAGATAGCTTACAATGAAGCTCAGGCCCGACACTACAGAGGTGAGCCTAATGTTACGTTTCATGAGTGCCCCCGATACACTCAGTATCAACCGAATCCACCTGCTGATCAAGTCGATGAAGATATAGCTTGGGATTTTGATATTGAATGAAATTAATGTACTTATGTTTGTATTTTTATTTTATGTAATCTTTTTGTAATAGAAATGGATGTTTATGTATTTGGACTTTCATTTTGTGTACTTGGATAATTTTAATTTTTATAAAGTTAGTGTGGTAGTTAAATGTGCATGTGTAGTTCAATAGATATTAAGTAGAATTGTGGATTGTAATGTGATTTTCATTTCGCATTTTAGTTTTAATTGTTTAGTATTGTGATTGTGTTAGGAAATGTTGTGCTTATTTTAGTTTTATACTTATTTCAAAATTTCATTACCTAGAAATTCCTCTAATGATTTATATGTGTAGAAAGCTTCCCCTAATATTACTGACTAGGTGAAGTAAAAATTTTAGAAGGCCTGCAGAAATTTTAAAATGATGAAAATGCCTATAATACTGAGGTATGATTTATATTTATAGTTTTTCTTTCCACCTG
>JXCR01141020.1:10577-31178 GCA_002079205.1 Phalaenopsis hybrid cultivar
TATATATATATATCTTATTTTTTATTTAATTTTTGTTTTTTTTACATTATTTTTTCAACAAGGCTTCATAAAAATTTAATTTTGCCTGTAGCTTTGGATGAGCATGCCCTTTATCTCTTATATTTTCTATTGAAGAGTTGATTTGTATTATTGTGAAACACTATGGTTAAAATTGTCAAAAGAGATCGTCGTTCATGAACAACTCATGTTTGACTTGTTAAGTAACTTGTGTTCAAATCATTCATTAAGTAAACGAGCCGAATGAAAAATTTTTTAAGCTCGAATTATAAATAAGCCGAACATAAACAACCCTTTGTTCAATCATGTTTGGCTCTTTTTAGCTCGAATTAAAAAAAAAATTATATATATTATTTATATGATAATGTATTATATATATTTATATCTATGTTTAAATCATAACAACTCATGTGGTTATATGATTTCATGTCTTCTATTGCATAAAATTGGTGTAGGTTTGAATACAACACCTTACATCTACTTTTTCTAACTAATTTAAGCAAGCCAATTTCGAGACGAATGCAAGTCGAACATGAACAAGAATATGTAAATCGAGTCAAATACGAACACATTGTTCATGAGCAATTTTGAACAAGAGCTAATTTCAAATGAGCCGAATACGAGCCAAGCCCGAGCTCGCTCAAGCTCGGCTCATTTACAGCCCTAATTGTGATACCAATTGCTGCCAAATAAAAATTTTTATCTTAATATTTTCTATCTACTATTGTTTAGGGAAGCTGAAACCATAATCATTTCTAAAATACTTTCTTCTTTGCAACTTTCTTAAAGATTGTAAGGGTCAACATTTTTGTTATCAAAAGAAATGCCTAAAATATCTGGCTAATAAGCTCCATTTGATAAACTGAATTTCTAGATCAGCAGTTAAACAAAAATTTCTCTTTTTTCATAGTTTGTAACTAATTATATACTCTCTCAACAATTACTTTCCATAATTGTTTAGAGCAACTTGCATTCTTAAAGGCTAAAGCAACAGATAAAATAATAAACTACCAGATAAAAAGATTTTTATTTGTTAATGACTTTGCTAACAAACTCCTAGTGGTCATAGTTTTCCATTCCTCCTCAATCTTAACTATTCGTACAAAAGCACAAGAATCTAAAAAATCATTATTAGCTCTTTCTTGCTTAGCAGCTAGTGGTAGGGCCACCCCGCGAGCTGGCTTGGGCTTGAAACGTTATCGAGCTCTTGAGTCGAGCTTATCGAGCCACAAGATCAATTTTGAGCTCAAGCTCGTCGATTCTTGGCTCGTTGGCTCACGAGCCAGCTTGAGTGGCCGGAATTGCAGTCAATGCTTCTCTGGTGAGCTGCCGCAGAACTTATTATTCTCTCCCGCCACTGATCATTTGATGGCTTCTCCGGTTAGCTTGAGCTTGTCATTTGAACATGACTAAAGCTCGAGCATGTAATTTGACAAACAATCTAAGCTCAAATTAGGCATGACTTGAGCTCGGCTGAACTCATTTACACTCCCAACTGCTGGTGTAACTTTTAACAATTTCCCTGAAAAACTACTACCAGCTCTTCTTCTTGGTTTTGGAAGACTATCAAAATTATTTCTATTATTATAAAATCTCAATAACGTTCAAGGTTTGTAATGGGCAAAATATCAAGGTTAGTAGCTACTACCTTCATTTGTATTTGGGCTTTCGAAATGCTTAGGTGTTATAAGAACTTCTATTGTTAAGGGACAGTTATAAGGTAGGAGACAGATATTTTGTTTTATATGACCATGCTAAACAAAATATTTTCTTCAGATGAATGGTTGTAAAAAACGATGCCTAACTTATTAGGAAAAAAATATTTATTGTTTTCATCTTAACTTTCTAACAATTTGTTTTTACTATCACAACTTTGCACCAATATATACAAAAAAATTATAACCATCCCAAATTGACCCTTAATCGCCATCTTCTTGTCTATGTGCCATTTGTTGTAATTTATTGAGCCTTTTTAAGATTATGAGCCTTCTTCGTATTCAAGCAGTTAATATTGGATTTAAAAATTGTTTTGCGGCTACATATGTTGATGATTTACATACATTAAATGTATTTACATATCATCACCTAAACTTCATCTTTTACAAATATGTCATCTTACCTAAGCAAGAAAATCTGTAATTCACTTTTTAAAATTAAAAGTGGTATTTTTATGTGACATGAAAGATTTGGGTGTTATAAATTTAAAAAATAAATATTAGGCGTTAGATATTTAAATACATAGGAATTAGGCGATATATACATAAATGCCCCCTTTTGTTTGGAATTTGAGTCTCAGCGCTAACTAAATTACAAATTAATAATTAGCGTAGGCTTTGAATCCGATCTTCCAATCAAAGAGAAAACTCTCTACCAACTCCTAAGACTAAACACATATAATTTTTAATTTGGCTACTCATATAGTTGAATTAATCACTTTCCACAGAGCTTCTCATAGCAAAGGCATCTCCTTGAAAGAAGAAAAAAAGAAGGGTAATATAGCAAATTCATGAACAGTTAGTAAAATAAAATTTGATAAGGGGATCAGAAATAGACCTTACAGATGAGATGTTCCTCAAGCATGCTTGAATAGCTTCATACTTAGCCAATGAAAATATACAGCCACAATGACTACAGGTAGAGTCAAAGGTACCAACAAGCAGTAATATCTGCACCACAAACAAAATGAGCAGTAAACATTACATGTAGGAATCCATAATTGTCTTTGGCTGATATACTATAAAATAAGAAGGAATTTACACACATACCACCTAATTCTTATGTACTTACATATTTAAAACTTAAATTTTTATTTTTGCTATTATACCACTCAAATTCTTCATATCACATCAAATATACCGCCATTTTAACTTCTAAAAAGTGGAATGCACCTTTTCACGCAAAGGTAGCGTGGTATGTATGCAAAAATTGAAGTTTAAAGTGTTAGATATGTCAATACATAAAAATTGAGTGGGATGTATGTATATCTTCCTGAAATGAATCATCTATACTGAAAGTTAATAAAACAGCATGAAGCCTTCTATCATCCAAATACTGTATAACTGAAGTATGCCAACAATCTTCCATTATAGCTTTAGTCTACAGAAAAAGGGTGGTAAATGGAGGAATTCTGACGCAGAATGTTTTTATTAGCAGGCTGTGCCCCAAATGTTGCAAAAAACAACCCTCATATGATTTTTTTACAGACTGTAGGGTGTTAAAATTACCGACTAAGTTTGACCCTGCAGATTTAAATCATAAGTACAAATAAATTGTCTTAAAAAGCTTAAAATTGTAGGCTAGCTTAGAGTTTAGATTCCTAATGAAATATACATGATGCAATATCTAAAACTGACATCCTAGGTTAGTTCTTGGCAGCAACATTTGGGTAAATCAAAATCGAATTAAACTCAAAACTGAAAGTTTATGCCTAAAGATACCCTTTGCCATTGTAATGCCCGCAGTTAATCTCTTGCCTTCTTAATCATGAACAATTCTTCCACTTCTTTGTTAACTTAATCCCTGAGGTTTGTAACACCAAAACACAAATCTCACCATCTGCGATTACTGAATCTTAATTTATAATTTGAACTGAAAATGAACTAAATTAAACCAGTTTAGTTTGATTCCAATAATGATTCAAGTTTGGCCCCCAGAAACAGGCACCACTATCAATATGGCAGTTGGGCCTTTCCCACTGCCCCACCTCTTACAAATTTTATTCCCACTTTCTCCAATTTGGGATTTTTAGGTTTAGGGGAACGTAGGTGAAGAGAAGAGGAGCAATGGATTTGATTGCAGATTCATCCCTCAAAATCAATTATGAAGCCCAGTTATTTGTAGAATTCCATTGATAATAAATTATGGTACATCCAATTACAAGTATTCACTCTAAAACAAACAAATGAATTTCCAATACAAATTTACGTCAGATACTTCTAAAAGAAAGTGATGGTGATATAGATGGGGATGTTATTAGTAGAATTCAGGTTGGAAAATTGAAGTAGAGGAATGCATCGGGCCTATTGTGTGATAGAAAAGTACCCCTTATTATTATAGGAAAATTTTATAAGATGGTGGTGAGACCTGCAATGCTTTATGGTGAAGAATATTGGCCTATAAAAGAGAAGCATAAAACTAAATTGAGTGTTGCTGAGATGAGAATGCTTGGGTGGATGAGTGGCATGACACATAGAGACAAAATGCAAAATGAATATGTCCATGAAAGGGTTGGTGTAACTCTAGTGGCAGACAAGATTAGAGTGAGTCAACTTAAATGGTTTGATCATATTAAATGTCGATCATCTAATGATCCGGTTACGAGAGATGTTTTAGATTCAACTTAAGCTAAGAAAGGTAGAGGTAGAGATAGACCTAAAAAAGCTTGGGCATGTTTTATAAAAAATGATCTTAATTTATTAGAATTAAATGAAAATATGACACTAGATATGACAAAATGAATGAAAAGAATTCATGCAGCCGACCGTCCCCACTTAGTGAGATAAAAGTTTTTTGTTGTTGTTAGTATATGCTTCCAAAAGAAAGGCCATACATACAGCGTGAAATTAATTCCATTAAAAACAAGTCATGTAAGAAGAAGAACCATTAAGAGATTAGAAAACAGCCTTCTAATCTGTGTCAAATCAGTTGGCACCAATCTCTTTGGACATGTAAAGCTTTTTCAACTAGTTAATCATGGATTTTTTTTATAAGAGACAATCTAGATAAAAACATAATCAGCTTTGACTCATTAGCAAAAATATATAACAAATTCCTAACACAACATGAAATCTAAATTATCAAAAAACAAACTAAAATTATGAACACCTTCTCCAGGTCAAAATGATTTTGCTTTACATTGATAAAATAACAACTTACCTATCATTCTGAATAGCAAATAAAAGTTTGTTATCAAATGGTGGAAGAAGCTTTGATATTACTGCAGCAAACGTGAACACCAAATAAAAAATGGAACCAAAGATAATCAAGATTGCTCCGGAAACTAAATTTGCTGTTGAATGGTTATCCAAAGAATCTGCAGGAACTGGCATGTTAAAGTATCCTAGCACTCTTTTAATCAGCGTTACATCAGATGTAGTTTCCACCCCTATGAAAGTGATTGTTGTCTCTGAAGCTTCATGGCTAACATTATAATGTGGAAACAAGATTAGCTGTACAGTAAATATAAAAAAATCTATGTGATGCTTACTAATGTTAAAAGCAAAGCTTGGGAAACAAAATCTTATTAAAAAAAAAGACAAAAAAGTACTTTTTAAAAGTAAATGAAAAGACTTCAAACAAAATAAATGGCATGATGTGGCTGAAAAATATTTGATTGAAAATATGATTACATTGAAATATGTTGTTTCAATGATGGAGGATTTGAAGTCACTTTAAATTCCTCATTTAACCCTTTTTATAGCCGTTAATGTTGTTTATTTGTTTAAAAAAGGTTATAGCATCTAAATGAGAAAAAGAAAAGATGATTAATCAAATGAAAACAATGCAAATATGACAATCTATTAATCCTAAACTCTTGTACAAATTGGTTTTACAGAGTAAGCTATAAATTTTACCTGATTCATCCATTCTATGGCATCTGCCAGCTTAAGATCTTTTGACTTTGAATATAATCTTGTGCTAATGCTTTATGTTAGTTAGTGGAGGAGTGCATCGGGCCTATCGTGTGATAGGAAAGTACAGCTTAGACTTAAAGAAAAAATTATAAGACGGTGTTGAAACTTGCAATGCTTTATGGCATAAAATGTTGGCCTTTAAAAGAGAAGCATAAAACTAAGTTAAGTGTTGTTGAGATGAGAATGCTTAGGTGAATGAGTGGCTTGACACTTTGAGACAAAATTCGAAACGAATCTATCCATGAAAGGGTTGGTGTAGCTCCAATGGCAGGAATGATTAGAGAGAGTCGTCTTAGATAGTTTGGTCACATTAAACGTCGACCATCTGATGATCGACTTATGTTAAAAAAGGCAAAGGTAGAACAAAAAAGCCTTGGGCACATTGTATAAAAAATGATCTTAATTTATTAAAATAAAAATGAAAATATGACACTCAATAGGACACAATGGAGAAAAAGGATTCATAGCCGACCCCACTAATTGGGATAAAGGCTTGTTGTTGTTGTTGTTGTTGTGGCGAGTCAATAAGCTTACTTAAATAGCTGGATTGAAAGTTGAGGTTACCAGATAGAAAGGCAACTACCAAAATTTTATGAGTCTCAATCAACTTTAAAAATTTAATATTTCTGCAACTTAGAACTTCAAAGCTCTCCAAATACAAACACAGCCTTACAAACAATATCAATGATCCAAACAGAAATGGTTTAGGCGATGACATCAATAACAACTAAATGCAAAAATCAGACTGGCTTTCCATGGTACAAGTGGGAGAATCATGAGTCAAACAAATCAATTATACAATTTCACCACATTGAGCCACCAAATAGGAATAACACAGCAGAAATCCTGAATTAAGCATTCCCACAACACAATACAAATTCTGCTTAAGTGTGTGTTTGATAGCAGGATTTGAACAGGATTTACGAAGAATTTAACCTAAAACCTGCCAAACAGCAAAAAAAGACATTTTTAAATCCTACAGGTTCTTGAATCCCGTTTTTCCTCCGTTTTACCTTACATCCAGGATTTAGTAAATCCCGTTGGAAGACTGATTTACGGGATTTGGAAAACCTGAAGCGCGAGAGGAAGGGGGAGAAAGACGAGGGTCTGCCTTCCTCAATAATTTTGGGTAGGAGCAGAGCTGAAGGAGGAGAACAATGGGAGTATCGGAGGGCTTTGTACTCTGCGATCCCGTCGTTGCCTTCCCAGCTAGCTATAGAGAGGCGGCGGGGGAGGGGGAGGGGGAGATGGTCTTAGTGGCTTTAATTTAATTTTATTTAAGTTAATTAATTGACTGTTATAGATTTTACGATGATATAATTGTAGATATTTAAAAACTTTTTGGGGCTCCCCTTCTTTCAAAACCCTATAGAGATCTTACCAAGTAGATCTTCTAACAATTAGGATATGTTTGGGTTTTTGGGACAGTTATTGTGAAGTTCTTGAAGAATAATTTGATACTTAGTAAACTACGTGATTATTATAATTTTTTTTTAAAAAAAAAAGAAAGACATCAACTAGAAAGCTGTCACTGCACCTAACCATGATTGGTGAGAAAACACATATTTCAACGACAATTTTTTAAAAAAATTGAAGTTTAGTCAAACAGACAAAACAACGGTGCGATGCCGCCTCAAACAAAACCTAAGTGTGCATAACTCATTTTCTTTATAGAATATGAACTAAACCCTACAACTTAATATTGAGAAAGAAACGAAAAATTTGAAAAAGAAAAATTTTAAGACATGAAAAGTTAAAGCATAGGGAGTGATTAGTAATATTCATATATTCGAGTTTAAGAAAGTCTAAAGTTTATTCTTTGATGCTATATTAGATGTTTGGTGAGGACTTTGGGATCTCTTCTCTTAACTTTTTGATTTTGTTTATTATTATTCATACTATTTTGTTTGGCAATGAAACAATTTTGATGATAAGATTATAAAATAATTTGCACAAAGCTAGCTAGCTTTGTCTCCTATGATGAAAGTAGTGGGGATGAATATGAAGGTTAGGTGATAATAATGAAATGGTGTTTAGATTGATATGAGTTATTGGGGCTAAGGCCTTCTTTCATTTTCAATAATTATAATTAACATTATTTTGAAATAATTTGCTTATTTTCTTTTTGTTTTATCTTTTGAAAGTACGTTTATTAATGCTCATGTTTTTAAGGGTATTATGTTTTTAATGCAAAGTTCGTACCATCTGTGGCAAGAATTGTGATGAGTGTCGACTAGTTATTTGATCTCCCTTTTTTGAAGGCTTGGGAAAGGCTTGTGTTGGATGATTGCATTGAGGAACAAGCCTCCATAAGTAGTTTCCTCATGAATGAAAATGAAAATCAGAATGAAGTATTTTGGTTTTAATTCTCTCTTGGCTATGATATATTTTTCATCTCGCTTGATTATTAATAGCATAGGTGCATAAACTGCTAATTTTATCCCAGATCATGCTCTAAATGAGTGAATATGTATTTATTCTCTATTCAAGGCAAGTTTAAGTATGTTGTTTCACTAATACTGATTTTGGGTTGACACATTCTTGCATATTAGCCAATTGATAAGTTTTTTTTTTTATTTGTTGTTTTTAAGTTATTCAATTTACTAATTGATGCGTGCTGAAAAATTCGCAGCGGTAGAGTAATGAATTATCGTCTTAGCGTTGCACGAGATTTCATCACACATAAATAAAAGAAGAGAAGTAATCAGGAGGAGACACCTCGATTTTTTACGTGGAAAACCCTTGAAGGGGGAAAAACCACGGGGTCTAGCCCAGTTGAAATAATTCTCTATGAATGATGAGTACATAGATTCATTCTTCTCCTAAATTAGGGAAGATAGAATTACAAAGTTGCATAACTATGATCTGGTTTTAATTCTTGGTGACAGCAAGTTGCAAGGGTCCTTGTTGATTTTTGTGGAGGTAGTAGTTCATCTTGAATATTGTAGAAGATTGCTCCAGAAGTGTTGATTGACCAAAGAAACCGTAGTAAGTAGTTACGAGAGCTGTGGACCACATAGGCCGTAGTGGCGAGTATGAATGACGTCCGTAGGTCACTGGGGCCGGAGACAGGAGCTGCTCGAGCTGTGAACCACATAAGTCGTTGTTGACACATGGACCGTAGTGATGAGCTCATTTCCCACGACGATGACTGATGGTGTCTGATTGGTGGTGGTCGACGATGATTGGTGATGATCGACAGTGAATGTCGACAGTGGATGACGACGATCGACGAGTGTCGACGATGGCCCGGTCGTGGCCGATAGCAATTGACGGTGTTCGACGACGATCAGGATGGTGCTGGACTTCAGCTCATTCTTAGAGCTTTCAGTTCTCTCTGAAGCTTCCCCTTCCCCCTATGAGAAGAATGGGGTTCTATTTATAGTGTTATGAGTACAATTAATACAGGAATATGAACCATTTTGATCGGACGGCCTGGAGAGCTTCCCTCGATCATATGGTGTTTAATCGACATTTAGTGTCTTAATGATATCAAAATTGAGTTATCTTGGGCTCGTTGGATTAGTCTCATCGAAACGCTCAATTCAAGTATAAACTTAAAAGCTCCGTTTGACCTTCCAAATATGTCCAAAGATCTTTCAAGAGTGGTTTAATGACTGATTCGGGCTTGATTTGACTCAAATTGGACTAACTTTGATATAATTAGGTTTGTCTCATTGAGACAATCTATTTGACCATAAGTTTGCTGAAATCGGAGCTTTGGATGACTTTTTGTCAAGATTTGAATGTTTCCTACATAAAATATTGTCTCGAGATTCGCGCCGGATGATGAAAATTTGTTAGTGACGTATCACTAATTAATCCTTCATACAAGTTATTTGTTTTTGTTTGGTGTATATAGTATTTATGATCACTTGTAGTTTCACAATACAAACAAATGTGATTGAGGGAAAACAGTTGTTAATGGACAGACGATGACAATCGTGTGACAGTGATCGAACAATAACAACTACATGATGGTAGTCGAACATCAATAGTTAGGTGATGATGGCTGAAAGATTATGGTTCAACAATCATAGTCGAAAGACAATGACAATTGAGCTACTGTTGGGGAGTGATGGCAATCGAGTGGTTGGATGATGATGCTTGGTGAAGGTTTTTATTAGAGGTAATTGGCATTGGACGTCAAACAAGGATCTAGAGCTCTCCATATTCTTGTAGTCCTCTGTGGGGACTATTTCGACCACAATTTAAAGATTTTAATAATTATTTTGATATTTCTATAAATTCTGAGCCTAAAACGGCTCAATGTAAATAATTGAAAATTAATTTAAAATTTTAATATAAATAATTGGGGCTATTTTTACATTGTTACTCTTTAACAAAGGTAGAGTATGGGCATGACAAGCCATCAAAAATGGTAATGAAGCACGTCTGGACAATAACTATCATTTTCTTCATAAAATTGTAAAAATTACAATCAACAGTCCTCGGTAACCAGATGAAAATGTGGTTCAATGTATGTACCTTTCAATAAACTGAAGGCATTATTGAATGGTCGGGAAGATGCAACCAATCAAAGTTTGGTGCAATGTATTTAAATTCGCCTGACAATAGTTTATTCATAATTACATTTCATATATCTTTCCATATTACAGTCTGAAATAAAGTTTAGTGTACGTGCGTGAAGTTCTGATGCATTCAGACACATAAAATATAACGAATACAATCAATACCACATATATATTGCGTACTGTATGTTCAATTAAGTATATCGTTGTAATCGTTATGTTTTTTACCTCTGCAGATATACTTTTACATCTGCGCACAGTATTTTTTTTTTCAAATGCAACCTTACATGACATCATCTTCAAGAAAAATTTATGCATCAAAATATGCAATGGTTATTAGAATTATTGATTTTGGTATAAAGATTAGGGGTGTGATCGAGCCAAACACGAGCGAGCACAGGCTCTGCTCATCAGAGAGTTGGGAACTAAGCTGCATCGTTCGTGAGGGGTGTTCGTCTGAGAGTGGGACGTGGACTAATTTTTCCATGGGAGAAGCCCGTTAAGATACATCTTCATCTCGAAGATCAAAGTTTTCGATGTTAAGTGTCACCGATGGGCGTGGTTGGCTTGCCCGAGATAACATGATTGTGTTATATGTTGATTTCCTCGAACGATGCCGATCTTTATTGGAGTTGGGAACTTGAGTTTCAGGTGTGGCACAAAAGTTACAATGATGAATTGAATTGAGTGGGATATCTGTCGAGATAGAGTGCAGGAGTCTCCCAAAGATGGCGTTGTATGATAATTCAGGCTTGAAGATGATGAGCTGAATTGAGTGGGTCATCTGTCGAGAAAAATCTCTTATAAAAATGGGGAGATTTATCATTCTATCAACACTTTATGGTCGATTGTCAAGACAGTACAATGGAAACAAGTTGAAGTTTTTTCCCTTGTCAGTCTCAAGCTAAGAAAAATGGAGTAGAATAAGACATCGACAAAGTTGTCATTATCGATAAGGATCCTCTTCACGTTTTAGTAGGGAGCACCAATTCATGTGGTAATAATAAGAGGATCTTGGTGGAGGACTTGGACTCTTTCCAGGTCAGAATCATCAAAAGTGATGATCTCGAAGCACAGTTTCTTTTTTGTTGGTTCTCCACGTGCAATGATAAGGACTTGATCGGTCATCAACAAGTCTCCAACGATCATTTGAATTTCGCCCACCACTTTTTGATTCTTATGTTGTTGTTTTTGTGTTTGTTGCCCCCCTCCCCATGTGAGTGTTATCGCTATCGGCTGGTTTGTTTTGCACAAATCGACCAATATATCTCTGCTAAATTAACCTATCAAGTTCTTCGTTGAGCCGCTTAAATGCCTCGGTGGTGTGGCCATGACTCAAATGGAAATGACAGTATTGTTCCTGATTTCCCGAGTTAAGTTTTAGAAGGTGATGCCACATAATAGTTTCTTTATATTTGATGGTTACCAGGACACTAACATGTGACATGTTGAGTGGTTTATATTCTTTCTCTTCATTGGCTTGCACCTTTGGGAGGAAGGCCATGTTTCCTCTTTTGTTTGGACTTTCTTTGTTGCGAGGATTGAGTATTATCTCCGGTGTTACTTTCTCCCTTTCCCCCGAATTCCTCAAATTGCTCCTTATGTGCATTGATGGCTTCGTCTACAATGATTTAGGGCTCAATATTGTGGACAAGATCAACATAAGAATAGACTCCTCACATCAGTGATGAGTATAAGGGTTCTGGGCGAAGTCCCCCAAGGAAGACTCCTCCCAGCAACTCTGGATCCACTCTCGGAATCTGACGAGCTTCAACAGAGAACTTGCGGAAGTAGTCCTTGAGCGACTTTCTTTCACTCTGGCGAATTCCCAAGATATAGGATGAATCCTCCGTTGGTTTGTAATAAACTGCTCCACGAATAGTCAAGCAAGCTTGTTAAAGGTGTTAAAAGTGCCCTTGGAAGAGAGTAGTACTAAGTGCGAGTTTAACCATTAAGAGTGGTTGGGAATATTTGACATAGAAGCGCATCAAAGCAAGTTAAACGTGCATGATGGTTTGGTAGTGTTTAACATGCTCGTAGATTTAGTTACCCCTTCGTAGGTGTCAATGTTCGGGAGCTTAAGACCCGTTGGGGTAAGATGTTGGAGAACCACCTCTGCTAAGAGCAAGGATTCTTGGAAGTTGCGGTAAGCAGGGAAATGATCCTTATTCTCTAAAGGGAACTCTTCCCGAATCAGACGTCGTAGCTCTTCGAGGACGACATTGTCAGGATCGACAGTAAGGTTGGATGGTACCGGGTGAGCTGCGCGAAAGGGATGAGTGTAATTGGTAGTATCTTGGAGATCAGCATCTCGTCCTGAGAAAGGAAATGTTCTCCATGTGGAGGGGGCTAGTACGAGTATTTTTAAGTGGCACCTTTCCCGTTGGCCACTGAATTTGTGGTAAATGAACTTCATTCAACAGCGTGTGCAGCGGTTGTTAAGCTCCGCGTAGGAGTTGTAAGATCTCTAGCTGTGCTCCTTTATTCTGCTCATTCGAACTTTTAAAGAAGGACCTAAGACACCTTCATTGGAAGGAAAACGTCTTTCAGGGTGGTAAGATGAAGAGGTATGTCGTCATTGGCTTCGTGACTGCCCCTTGTAATGATGAGTGCTAATGTGGGATGCTCCATTATGACAAAGATTGAGTCTGGAGGCCATGTAGTAAACCACACTAGTACTTTGGTGGTGGGATTGTCGTTTCCATAGATGGAGCCAAAATTAATGCATACCAAAAAAATTTGTGATAGGAGAGTAGCAAATTATTGTCTTAATGTGATACGAAGATTCAACATAGACTTGGAAGAAATAATATAACTAGTAATGACACCAAAAGTTTTTAAGTGGAAATTCCATAAAGGAAAAAAACCACAGGATTTGGCTCAGCTGAAGAGTTACACTATAAAAAGATAATTACAATTGTAACTACTTGTCTCAAAGGCGGAAAAATGTTATTAGGTCTCCCAAGTTACAACGTCGGCGTGGTGATGAATTTGTTGCAAGGAACGGACGTGATTGATAGCGATTGGTGACGACCAACATGTGGTGGTCGACACAATAGGCTTTGATCGATTGTTGAAGACGGTGGTCGACGACGGTCCGACTTGCTCTATAGTGGTTTGCACTGATCGACGACAGTCAGTGGTGGTCGACAGTGATAGGAGTGGTACTAGACTTCAGCCATTCTCAAAGTTTCAAGCTCTTTCTTAAACAACAAGCTCTTCTCTCCTTCATTTGAGGGGCGAGACTCTATTTTTAGAGTTCTGGGTGCAATTAATGCTGGAACAGAAATCACTTTGATTGGACGGTCTAAAATAAATTTTTTGATCATACAATATTTGATGAAAATTTGAGTACCTTCACGATGACAGAATAAAGTAATCTTAAGCTTGTTGGATTTGTCTTGTTGAGACGTTTGCCTATGAACCCGTTAAATTTAACATATATTTGACCTTTCAAATGTGTCTGCAAAAGTTACAAATATGGTTTTACACTTGATTGGGGCTTGATTTGGTTCAGATTAGACAACTTTTTGGTAACATTGAGTTCTTTTCGTCGAGCCGGCCAGTTTGACTGTAAGTTTGTTGAAATCAGAGTTCAGACTCATTTTTTATGAAGGTTTGAATATTTCTTGGTCTAAAAATCACTTTGATATCTGTATAATGCCTCAAGATTCATTTAAGATGAGAAGATTAATTAGAGTAGGGACTTAGATGGTACAAATAAAAAATAAAATTTAAATTTTAGATATATAAATATCAGAAGAATTGGGCGGTATATACATACAAATACTCCAAAATTTTAAAAATTAACAAGCACAAATTTTTAACGATCAACACTCCCATCATTTTCATATTTTTATTGAGTATCATCCTACTAGCACTTTGGGCAAGGAAAAAAACAAACCGTCCATTTCGTTGAGTCCCATAAAGATAAGCCGAGTTAATTACATGAATACGGTGGGAAGCTCAAGATAATCACATGACCCTCCTCACCAGCGCAGATATGGTAACCCTCAATCGCTCGTCCACATCCCTCCCCCACCCTATCATCTCCCCCAAAACTCCTCCTTTCTCTATCGTAAGGCACCTATGAGCTCGAGCTCGTACAAGCTTGGCAATCTAATAGCGAGCAAATGGCGATGGCTGGCTTCGAAGGAAGGAAGAAGAAAGAGGAGCAAAGGTCATTTCGTCTTCTACGCCAAAGGGGGAAAGCGATTCCTTGTGCCGCTCAAGTATTTACAACACCCAATCTTTCGCGTTCTGCTGGAGGTTGCAAAAGAGGAGTTTGGATATGGGGCTTGCGGCCCACTGCGCGTTCCCTGTGAGGAGGAGCTGATGGACCACCTCGTCTCGCTCATGGAAAAGAGCTGCCACGCCACCGCCGCCGCCGACGGCGACGGGGTTGTGATTGAACCTTGTTCTGAAATCTGAAATTTCTTCTTACTCTGTGTTTGAAGAGGAGGCCTGAGTGTTGTGAGGCTTCAACGGCTAGTTCTGGTCGTTCAAGTTGTATATAATTGCTCTGTTTTTATTCCAAGTTTTTTCTCTTTTTAAAATTTGTGCTTGTTTTTTGGATTTATTTATTTTCTTTCTCAAAATCTGGGATTGGAGCATTTCGAGGGGTCTTTATATTTTTCCGGCCACGATGAACTTTTGCATCTGTAGTTTTGAGATTCTTCGGATTATGTTCAGTCTATCCGCTAAAGCCGGAGAACAAGAGAAGTACTTCGGGATGCTCTACTGTGGAATTTAAATTTTTTGACCCATGCATGAGAATGGGTGCGGCATGAATAATAGGAGAAACAAAGAGAAAGATAAAGGAGAGAAAGAAATAAAGTAGTACTTGCAATGTAGGGGGAGTGGTGAATTGAAATACCTCAAGCCTGTTTGACCCATTTTATATATAAAAATTAACGAGAATGAGAGACTTCTTGTTATGTGAGAAAAGTCAAGAAGCCAATATGAGGAGTTGTGAAGGAAAAAAGCCCTTCTTTTTATATTATATGCTATACATTTTTACCCCTATTTTAATGAAAGAGTTATGAATTTTTATTATCCTTATTTTAAAAAGGGTGTTACAGGTCTTTATTACAAGTCTTTCTTGTCTTTATTTTTAATAGTCTAGTTACAAATCTTTATTGCCACTGCTTTAATAGGAGAATTATAAGCTCTTATGATGTCTTTTTCATATTCATAATTAATAAGGAATCTCATGGGAGTATGTGAGATGGATCGCGATGTTGAATTATTCCCTGAGTCAGATTGTGGCGAGAGGCCAGCCGATGCTTGTGCTCTGCTAGATTGGCCTTTGTCTTTGCTCTTAGTTCGGATGCAATGCATTCATCCGGCCTCTAAAGTCTAACCCCGAATCAGTGGGGTTGCAGTTCAGATGCATATATTGTTCTTTCGCTGGTCTGGTGGAGTTTGCTCTTTCGCCTGTGGGTCTTTTTTAATCGTATCTCTTTGCCCATTTCTGTTGAACTTCCACGATATTATTGGATTTACTAGAGACTTGACATTTGATTAATTGAGCATTGCATGCAGATCATGTCCAGCTGCACAAGAGACGGCACGGAAAGTTCCATATGAATTTGTGTGATTGCGTTGAAGCTAACAATTAGAAGCTAGTTCCAGGTTCAATTTAAGCTCAGTTATTCCTAAGATGATTCATAAGCTAAAAAGTATTGGCTCATTCGAAAGAATAAGAGAGTTTTAAAAGCTAAATTTATCAAGCTTAAAAAAATAAAATTTTAATGGATTTGAGCCATGTTTTATTTAGCCAACTCATTTGCTTCTCAAACATCAAGCTTTTAACAGGGGCTTAATAAAATTTTAGAGAAGTGAAAATCTGAAAATTATTTGGCATCTTAATTTTTTTTATCTTTATAAATTCTACTAAAATATTTGGCTTGTTTAATATTTTGTATTTTTGGGAAATTTGGTTATATGCATTAACTTTTGTGGAAATGCTAAAATTTAGGTGCAATTACAGATGCAAGTCAAAAATATAGTGCGGCGATTTAAGGACATGTTCAGCCACAAGAAGGATTTAACTCGAGCGAGAAATCGTGAATTTTGCAAATCATGATTTTATAAATTATAAGCGGTTAGTTGGCTTCTTAGTTGCATTTATAATTTAGATTTTATAAATTTTAAGAGAACTAATCATGCTAAGTATTGTGTGCCAGATGATTTGTTGTAGTAGAGTATAAGTTAGCATTAGACAAAGATCCAACACATACAGATAAAAGAGAAGTATATTAGAGGATACACCTCGATTTTTTAAGTGGAAAACTCTAAAAAAGAAAATGAAAAAAAAACAATGGGCCTTAACCAAATTTAAATAATTCACTATGTAATTATGAGTATATAGATCTACTTTTCTCCAGAATTAGAGAGGATGGGGGTATACAACACAAATATCATAACTGGTTGTTATGAATGCAGTAGTCTATCGTGAATATTGTAGACAATAGTTGCAACGCTAACTTGTCGTAGAGATTGTAGTTAGTCACATGGACTGTAATGATGAGCTGCGTTGATGTTTATAGGCCGCAAAGACCAGAGTTCATAATGATTGTAGTAGTGAGTTATGATGATTTTCATAGGCCACAAAGGGCGAAGCCCAAAGTTGCACTAACTGTGTTGCACATAGGTCATAATTGGTCAAAGTGATTAGCTACAATAATGTTTGTAAACCGTAAATGCTAAAGTTGAGAGTTGCACAAACTATGAGTCATGTTGTTCCTAGTTGGTCACATATGTCATTGTAGTGAACGATGCTTAGAGGACAAAATTGAGAGTTGTGCGACCTGTGAGCCATGCAAACCATAGCAATGAGCTGTAATGACATTCATAGAAATCATGATTAGAGTACAAATCTACATAATTTGTGGACCGCGTTGGTCGTAGCGGGAGCTGTGATGTAGTCTATAGGCCGCAAAAACCATAGTTTGGAGCTTACATACTTCAGTAGGTCACTATGTGAGCCGTTAGCTACGTAGGCTACAATTGATCACATAGACTTAGTGGTGAGCCATGATAGCATCAGTTGGCTATTATCGACGGGGTAACAAATTGCAATTGCAGTGAATCACGTAGGTTGCAAGCCGTAGTTGCGAGTTGTATGGAGAAAACTTTTGGAGTCTGGAGAAATTTCTTGTATTTAAGGTGCGTTGTTTCGTCATATTTGGGGTGTGTTGTTGCATCGTCTTCCTGAGCGTGTCATTACACCATTTTTTTTTGGGAAAAGTGCTTCCTCATTTTGTGATTTGTTACTTTGCATCGTATGTCAGGATTCCTGGGCACAAGTTTTGATTCTACAAGCAGTTTCATTGTGTCAAGCAGGGGCAGCCAACAATGATCGGCGATGGTCGGTGGCTACAAGAGCGGGCATCATTCGTTCAATTTGGACCTTCGGTGTAGAACATTGGACTTTAGCTCCTCTTCCAAACTCTAATCTTTCTCTACTTCAAGGGCTAGCCCTCCTTCATGAAGGGGAAATGACTCTATTTATAGAGTTAAAAAGAGGTCTCCCTGCAAATAACAAAGCAACTCAAACCACTCCCTCCTTAATAACTCAATATGGGCTTTGATTTGACTCATTAGATCAATTTTAGCGTTATTATGTGTCTCGTGGAGCTAATCCTTTTCACTTTAAGCTTGTTGAATCTAGAGTTCTCGATGATTTTTAATTGAAGTTTTAATTTCCTTTGCTAAAAAATTATCTCGAGATTCATGTCATGCATCGATTTTGCACTAAAAGATGAAAATCCGTTTTAAGGTGCATACTTAAGTTTATGTAATTCTAAATTATAATAATTTCATTAAATTCTGTAAACAATATTGTGCTTTTGTAAATTTCAAATTTGTCAAAATCCTAAAATTTAGGGAAATTACATAGGTAAGTTTTACTAGATCTTAATCCATGCATTTATACTTTTCACTTAAATATATAATTTATTGTTATTACTCTTACTTAAGAGTCGCCCCAACATATATATATATATATATATATATATATANGTATAAAAATCAATTTCGAACATGAGATTGGATAAAATGCTCACAATTATGCAATTAGACGGCCCGGAGGTAGTCCATGGGCCATGGGCTGATTCACTTTATCCAAGAGCATTCATGAGAACATCTCTCCAAAGGAATTCTAGATGAGATGCTAAATATTTAAGGTACCATTTGCATCCATACCACACCATTCGTATTTATTTTTATTTCAAATACCGTTAATATTTACAGTCATAACACTGAAATATTTTAATATGATATAAAAAATGTTGCCATCACACACTGTAAAAAAGACAGAGAGGAAACATAGAACAAGCTAGGAAAATTAGATGAGTGTAAATATTTCTTCAAACAATTACATTAATACAATTACGACAATTCCCCTTGTTTATAATGCATTTACAGGGATAAAAGAGTTAAAGCTATACATGAGAAAAGTCGGTGAATACAAAAGGGTGGCAACCCTAAAACACAATAACTGGGACATATCCTCAACTGTGATGGTGAGTGATTGGAAGAGTTTGGTTGTGAGGTTTTGATGGTGAGTGATTGGAAGAGCTTGGTGAATATATCAACGTGTTGATCTTCTAATATTATGTGATGGAGAGATGTGCGTCCAAGTTACAGGTGATAACATATGAAGTAGTAGTTCATTTCGATGTGTTTGGTGTGAGCGTGAAAATGGGGACTGTGAGCGAGGGCAATCACTGAGGTACCATTATTGTAAATGATGGTCGACAGGATTGTTGTTTCAGTGATTGTTTCAGGATT
Organism: Phalaenopsis hybrid cultivar; assembly: GCA_002079205.1. NCBI lineage: Eukaryota > Viridiplantae > Streptophyta > Magnoliopsida > Asparagales > Orchidaceae > Phalaenopsis > Phalaenopsis hybrid cultivar. Next base: position 29,557 of record JXCR01141020.1, read on the forward strand.
GTTTCGATGTGATTGTTTCACTGAGGGCAATCACTGAGAAAAGTACTATCATTTCGATGTGTTTGTTCCAGGATTGTTGTTTCAGAGCCAATGTAGTTCTATTGTGACGATAGCCAACACCATTTATTTTGCTTCAGTAGAGGATTTGGGGACTGTGGGTTGCTTATGAGCCGACTAGGATATGAGAGTTTGACCTAAGTACATGCAAAACATGTGGTTAATTTTTTATCCATGGGATCTTCAACCTAGTCTACATCTGCATAGGCACGTAGAATAAGAGATCTGTCATGTATAGGTAGCCCATGGTTTTGTGTACCTTTGAGATACCGAAGTAAACATTTTAATGTTGGTGATGATGAGTGATGGGATTGTACGAGTGTTGGTTGAGATAATTGACAGTGAAGGTGATGTCGGGATGAGTAACAATGAGATATTAGAGAGAGCCGATGATTTTTCTGTACTCGTGAGGTTCATTGAGAGGAGTGGGTGTGCCTGTGTGATGATGAGGATGACTGGGAAGAGGGTTGAGAACATGTTTGGAGTGAAGCATGCCTGTAGTGGTAAGGTGATCAGTGAGATAGTTGGTTTGACGTATGAGATAATCAGTAGGAATGGGTTGACTTTCAAGTCCGAGATGATGTAAGAGATGGCCCGGCTTTTTCAGATTGAATTGAGTGTTAAGAGTGGTGAGTAAAGAGGTAATGGCTATGGAAGAATTTCATGTTATTAATATATTATCAACATATATTAAAATGGAAATTAAGATATTATCATGATGATAAATCAGTAACGAGAGGTTATCAATGCTTAATATGAAATGTTGAGCATGGAGAAACTGACAAAAGTGTAATACCGTTGTCTGTAAAGCCCATAAGCTATTTTATGTAGATGATACCATCGAGTTTTCCATAAAGAAAGGCATTAGAGATGCTGAGTTGTTGAATATCCCATTCTTCACGAACAATTAAGTAATAAGTATTTTGATGGTGGGAAATTTGGCAACAGGGCTAAACATCTCATGATAATCAATGTCCTATTGTTGAGAGCAGGCTTGTGTTATAAGGTGAGCATTGTGTCTAGCAATGGAACCATTTGTGTGATATTTTTTCTTAAAAATCCACTTACATCCTAGAATGTGTTGATTGGGAGGAGGTGGCTTCATCAAACATAGCATTTCTCCAGTGAGGTTAATTTGTGACTTTGGTAAGTGTTTTGAGCATGTTAGTTTGAGTTATGTGTTGAGATTGAAAAGTTTAGTGGGTTTGAAAGATTAGTCTTGGATATGGTGGTCATTTGATGATGATTTTGAGAAACTAGTGGAGAGGTTGTTGGAAGGGGTGTTGTGAGGGCATGCTCAGCTGGTAATGGATCCATGGGTTCTAGGAGTAGTTGCTGATATGCCTCTTGATTTGGGTGCAATGTGTGCAAATATGAAAGTTTAGGTGTCAGATATGTAAATACATAAAAATTGTTTGTTAGTTGTGTAAATGCCACAATATTCTATTTAAAATACCTCAAATTTATCATTGTTTGATAGTTCTGTAACTTTGATGAAAAATAAATACAATAAAATAAATATGCCCGTTAGTGGTGAGGCAACAGCGGGCGGCGGCGGCGGCGGT
>JXCR01141020.1:31342-47112 GCA_002079205.1 Phalaenopsis hybrid cultivar
AAATTTTAAATATACTCAAAATGAACTCCTAGCTTCATTTGAATATCTTTGCAATTTTACATTGAAATCTTTTGTAGCCAACAATACAGCAAAAAATTTTGAATCCCCAGCATGTCAAATGAAGTACACTACATTTTGACCAACCAAACGGCCCCTTCAAGTACATATCACCAAATTGCTATAAATATAAATATTAAAATTTAGTTCTTAGAGGTGTAAATACATAAGAATTGTATGATATGTATATAAATTTCCCACAAGTACACACTATTAGTCCTGCCTATAATTATTAGTCGTGCATTAAGGTTAAGTACAAAATTTCTGAAAGGGAAAAGTTACCACACCAAGCAATTGATGCATGAAAAACTTTTTTGTAAATTAAATGGTAAATTTCTGAAAGTATTTATCACTGCAATAATTTTTAATGTTGGTACCATATAATATAGGTGTTTAGTTGGTGAAACTTAGAATAACTTTGAGCACGGCTATCTTTCTAGTGTTTGAATAAGGAAAATGATCATTAACCCCCGAGCCAGAGCTGGAAGCCTGCTGGGTGTAAAACACTCGAACCAAGGAATAAGGCAAATTGAGTGGAGCAAAGATATCAACCTGCCTATCGTCGCAATCTGACTCAAGAAAAGGATTCAATATCGCTAGCAGTCTAATAGACATCCCTAAAATTCCTTCCTCGCCAATAACATAGCCCACAAATATCTCGAAGGACCTTTTTGTCAATGGATGAGCTATCTGTCGGATTATGGTGACTAACTCTTTACACAATAACCCAGTTTCATTCTGTCAACAGGAGCTCCTCACGTAGGGATGAATGGTGGAATGTCAGAGTGAAACTATCGAACGACAAGCCAAGTCGATCGAACCAGTCTTGCTAACTTGAATACCATCAAAGGCGGAGCAACAATCCCAATGCAACACAGTCAAACAAGCAGGCCTTGCCGAACCAAGGCCCACCAATTTCAACCAACCGAGTCAGAAGGTAGCAAGTCATAGGCCCATACACATAAGATACCTAAAGCATCTTGTAATGCTCCCCCATCAAAGTAGGGGCAAATTTGTAACTTCATATATCACACTCTTCTTTCTTTAAATAGCAGGATCATTTTATGAGAAAGAGTTAATCGATAGGACTGATTCTTAATCATAATTGTGCATTTCTCTCTCTCTCTCTTATGCTCGATTTTTCAGGTGTAATTCACGAATAGATGAAGTCTCTTAGCATCTCCTCCAGTCCCATTGTTATTGATTTCTTATTGACAAAATGGGTCACCAATTGATAGACTTAGAATTGAGCAATGAGAAAAAAGGAATGGGTGAAAGGGTTGATCGAATCGATAGCGGTTCTTTTGACTTCCTAACAAAAAGCCATCAAACAATTAATGCATGAAAAACTTTTTGTAAATCAAATGGTAAGTTTCTAAAAGTATTAATTACGGCAAGAAATTTGGTATGATGGTACCAAAGAATTGAGGTGTTTAGTTGGGGAGCTTTTGATTTCGAGGAAATATAAATGATTTTAGAAGAACTACCAAAGCGAGGATGCAATTTCATTAATTCCATATATGTAAAATAAAGTTTGTTTGTTTGGAATTTAAATCATGTTTTGTAAAAAAAAAAAAAAATTATGTCAAATTATTTCATTTGCTGAATTTTCAAACAAATCAAGTTCCTCAAACTTCTTTCAAAAATAATATAATTTTCATGAAGGAAATTTTGTTGTCATACAGTTTTTCGTTTAGGATTTAGTAAATCAGAATGTTGAATCTTTTTTCATGAGAGGTTTGAGATTCTTATTTATAGAGACCAAATTATAAATAAGAAAGAAATCTAAAACGCTTTTAGTCGAATGGCCCGGAGAGATCTCTTTGATTAGATGATGCATGATGGACATTTGACTGCCCTATTGAAGTTGGAATTGAGTGATCTTAAGCTCGTTGATTTCGTCTTGCTAAGACTTTCAATTTGACTATAAACATGTCATATTTGATGTATGTTTGTCCTTCCAATTATGTCTGAAATGCTTCCAAAAAAGTGGTTTAATGACATGATCAGGTCTTAATTCAACTCGAATTAGACAGATTTTTATATTGTTATGTATGTCTCATCGAGTCTACCAGTTTGACCATAAATTTAGTGAAATTGAAGTTCTAAATGACTTTTAATCAAAATTTGAATATTTTTTGCTTAAAAAAATTTGTCGTGAGATCCGTGTCATGCCTCAAACCTTGCCAGACAATGAAAATTTGACGAATGCGTATCAATTATGATAATGTTTTTCCTATAAACTTTAATTAAAAAAATATTCAAAATGATCCATGCATTTGATTTAGAGAAATTAACAATGTTAACGTAAATTAGAAATAAAAGTACACATTGGTTTTAGTTTTATTTAAATACATAAGAGGTGTGTGGTGTCTATGTAACGAGAAAAATTTCGCTAAAATAAGATGTACGCAGCGCTGCATATGATAGCATACGGCAGAGAGGTTATTCAGAGGATATTAGGGGGTTATATTCACGTTATACCCCTTGTAATCTCTCCGTAACTTACCTATAACCTACTTATATCTTCTAGTAAGTTTCACGTTTCCGTTTCCAATAATTTGTAGGTTACAGAGATGTCACATAAGGTATAACGAGAATATAACCCCTCAATATTCTCACATAATTTGTAGGTTACAGAGACATTTCCATTAATTTATAAGTCTCTAAATAACTTCTCTGACATGCGCAGCGTTGTGTATGTTCTACATATGTAAATTTTTCTCCGGTAAAGAAAGAATTAGGTCTTCGGGTTGGGCCGGCTCGATTCGTTATGTTCATGAGCGAGCTAGCCAAAACAAAAAATAAAATTTCAAAATAATTAAATAAACAGAAATTTACATACAAAACTCTGATTTTTACTTTCGAGACACTTTTTTCTACGTATGAAAATGTACTAAATATTTATTTATAAAAATGAAAAAAAAAATCAAGCTAGACGCGGCAAATACGATCTCATTTCTTCGTCGAAGATATCAACCACGTTTTGTCCAGCGGAGCAAGCACTACGCGATCGATGCACTACAGCTTGCGAAAGCTCTAACCCAAGAAGAGATTCTGTAGCCTTCAGTGTAGCCCTCCTCATGCACGCGCCTTGCCAAGAAGAAGAAAAGAAGAAAAAAAGGTTAAGACGATGGTTTAGCTCATTTAATAAATTCCTAAAATTAATATAATTGAATACAACAAAAATATGAGCGTAAATATTAAAGGATCAAGCCGCTAGGAATGAAGTTTCTAGTGACTAAAGTTCTGTGCCAAAGATTGGGATGTGGTTTGGCCAAGTGATCGGTCGACTGCATGGTAAAATCGGTCGATGTGCCCATCAACAAAATGACCTCTTGCCGAAGTTTATTGGATGCGTACTAGAGGCAATGCAAGCTTGGCCAAGATTGACTTGGAGCACGACTATGACGGTGTAGATCTTAATTACTGTGTCGTGCACTTATTGAGAATGTCCTGTGTATATCACATCAAAAATGAATGCTAACAATGACTTGATTTGGGCTCGATGATACTCAAATTGAATCAAATGTGGCTTCATTGGGCTTGCCTTGTTCAGACCGACAGTTTGAATATAAGCTTATTACTATAAACTTGAATCGTTAAAATAATTTTTTGATGATGAATGAGTTGTCTCCTTATTTTTAAATGTCCATGTGAAAAATGTTGAAAATATATTCACAATTCTTGGTAAACTGTCTCACACAAAATCTTCGTCTTTAAGGAAATAAGAGTTGTGGCTGTTCATTTAGTGTTAGCACATGCCTTCTTATAGGGGTCATGACCAAAAAGGTCATCCCAATATTCACTTGAAGATATCAACTTCTAATCAGAGATACCAAAAGATGGCCTCGAAGATTAAAAGGTGTAAAAACTGGGCTGGTTAAACTATTATTGTATGATGTAGAGAGGGTGGTGGCAACCATACTACAGTACTGGTGCAGCGATAGCAACGACAGTGGCTGGGCATCAACTAAAGTGTTTTGATAGTGGCGATGGTGGCCAGCCGACGAAAAAAGTGCGTCTTGGAATTAGTAGTCTTGCTATCAAATGACTGAGGTCTGATAGCGGTAGTCAGACAACAATGATCTATCGGTAGCAGTGACTAGACGATAGTCCAGCGATGGCAGTATGGTGGTAGCCATATAGAGGTGGTCAAGTGGCAATACTCAGGTGGCAGTGCATGTCCAGTGGTGGCAATGACTAGATGTGGTGACAACTAGATAGAGGTAAAATGTAGACTACTACAAGAAGGAGGTGATCCGTCGATGGTGAATATGGTGTTCGAGATGTAGCTATCATGTTGTGATAATGACTAGGCAGTGGTGGTCGGACAACGGTGGTTCTGTGGTAGTGACGTTCACTTGTGAAAATAAAGGTGGAGGAGCTCGACTGCGGTGGTACGATAGTAGTGGAACTTGGGCCTCCTTAAGAGGTTGGATCTTCCTTCAACCTTTTCCACCAGGTTTAGATCTCAAGTTCCTTTTCATGATTAGAGTGAGGGTCTATTTATTGATTTTGTGAGTGACATTATCTATAAATACTGCTTGAATCTGGACCACTTCATCAGACATCCCAGAACGATTTGTTTGATTTGATGTTGTTCTTTGAGCATTTGGTGTCTTAATGAAGTCATATTGAGTGATCACGAGCTCGTTAGATTCAACTTGACAAAACTTTCGATTTGACTATAGGTTTGTCAGATTTAGAATCAATTTTTCCATTAAATTATCCATCTAAAACTTCCAATTGCGCTTAAATAGTTTGATTTGGGCTTGATCGAACTCAAATCGAATCAATATTTGCTTCTTTTAGCTCACGTTGTTGAGACAGTCAATTTGAATATATGCTTGCTAGATAAGGGCCATGGATGATAATGAATTTGAATCAGTAACGTTGATGATTCAAAATGCTCGAGATTCGTGTATGATAAAAATAAGTTTTTGAAGATGTATTAAAGATAAAATTTTCTAATTTAAATAAATTTAAGTATTTTCTCACAAAGAACTCACATATATTTTGATATATTACAATAAAATTTAAATCAAATAGTGAATTCATATTTTTGCATGCCAGGAAGCTTTGTTGCAGTAGAATTAAAGACAAAACCGACTTCTATTTTGAGAGGGGAAAGTTACCCGTCCAAACTCAAAGTGGGAGGGGCTGGAACAACAAAATGCAAAATGATAATATAAATAAAAATCTGAATTTGAGACGTAAAGATGGAACTTTAGAAAATGAAATTATAAAATTAATAATTAGAAACCAAAGAGAATAATTCTAGAATAATAATTATAACTGAACTATAACATATATAATTCTTTGCTGTAACGACAACAGTTGGATCAGTGGGTGCAATAGCGACTACTCAGGAGAATTGATATGATTTTATGGCTAAAGTTTCCTCCACGAATACTTATGGAGAATCATTTTTACATACTCTTTAGTGTAGACTTTTCTTATTTGTTTATAATTTTGTTTCTTTCATTTTTAAATGCTTTTTTATATTGCAAGAATTGAAGATTTATTTCTTATAGTTCTTTAGTCATATATTTCATTAAAAGATAAAATTAAAAAAAAATCAATTTTACAAGAATAAAATATTTTGTTTTCTTCCTGAAAAAGCTTTCCTCATGAGATCACCACTGATTCATCCTCATCCAGTGGCCCTGCCCTCGCCGACCATTTCTATCGCGGCTCCAGCAAAGTCGACCCGCCGCCCATTAGCATTTCGAGAAATCCACTTTACAAAATTCTACAGTCGTAGAACAGCCAAAAGACATTACCTCCTCTCTCACTCAATCCGCGTCCTTTTCCCACTCCTTCCACTATAAAACTCCTGTCCAGATCGATTCCCTCCAACCCACCAGCGCCACCATCCCCACACTCCACCATCAATCCACCATGAAGCTTTCAACTTTCTTCCTCCTCTTCCCACTCTTCTTCTCCCTCGCCACAGCTTGCGATAGATGCGCTCACAAATCCAAAGTCGCCGTTTTTTCTCCCCCCTCCTCTCTTCCAGGTAATCCCGCTGGCTTCCTCTTATCTCCATCTATTCTTCTCCATCTCTGATCACTAACCTCGCACTTGCAGCCGGAGCTTGTGGCTATGGCTCCTTGGCTCTGAACTTCAGTCATGGACTTATCGCCGCCGCAAGTTCTAAAATTTATCGCGATGGCGTTGGCTGCGGTGGCTGTTTCCAGGTGAGAAATTTTATCTATCGATTATTGAAATTTTGATGAGTTGAAGACGTTTGAGATTAATCGGGGATTGTGGAATCACAGATTCGGTGCAGGAATACAGAGCTCTGTAATGGAGCAGGGGTGAAGGTTGTGGTGACGGATCTTGATAAGAGCAATAGAACTGATTTCAGGCTCAGTGCTCGGGCCTTCGCTGCTATGGCGCTGCCGGGGATGGTCGCCGGACTGCAGACAGTTGGGGTCGTCGATGCAGAACACAAGAGGTAATCAATTCTTCAGGTTATTTTCATGCTCTGTTCAGTTTTCTTCCGTTGAACGGAAAGTTTGGGATATTATGATCGAGTTTTGTTCAGAATAAGTTTTGAGATTATTGGATTTATTTTCTATTAAACGCAATATAAATTCTAATTATTTTTTCATTTACTATGCTAAATTCACTGTGTATATATATGTATATACATATGATTAAATATATTTTATTATATTTTTCCTTTAAATCCATACATTTTTTTAAAACAATTAATTAATTATTATATCGTGGAAAAATATTCTTTCGGCCTATAATTTTATTTTATATTAAATTTCTCTTATATTTTAAATGTTAGAGAAATAGGTCCCAGCTTTATTAAATTTATGTAGTTGTTACGAGCGTAGGAAGCATTAATTTTCAATCCTATATAAAATTTCAACCTAATATAAACTAGTCAAACGAATAGACCAGTCATTTAAATGAAGCGGATTCAAATTTATTGACCCATACTAGATTTATGCGGACAATTGCAGGATTCCGTGCGACTATTCAAACAAGAACCTATCGATAAGAGTGGAGGAGAGCAGCCGGAGGCCCAGTCTATTAACGGTCAAACTTATCTACCAAGGTGGACAAACTGACGTCGTGGCAGTCGACGTGGCGCGGTTCGGTTNGCAAGAACCTATCCATAAGAGTGGAGGAGAGCAGCCGGAGGCCCAGTTTATTAACGGTCAAACTTATCTACCAAGGTGGACAAACTGACGTCGTGGCAGTCGACGTGGCGCGGTTCGGTTCGCCAGCATGGCAGTTCATGACCCGGCTCAACGGCCCGGTCTGGACCACCAGGCAAGCACCGGGCGGCCCGCTTCAGTTCCGGTTCGTGGTGACGGGTGGGTACGACGGCAAGTGGGTGTGGGCCCAACAGGAGGTGTTGCCGGCTGAGTGGCGGTCCGGCGAGGTGTACGATACTGGAGTTCAGATCACCGATGTAGCGCAGGAGGGCTGTTCTCCTTGTGACACGGAGGAATGGCGGTGAAAATAACGGTGGTGGGTTTTTGTTCCTTTTTTACGCCTAAATAAGAAAGAAAACCATATAATATGTAAGTATATGGTTTTATGTTTGTAATAGAAAATTAGGGCTGGGTTGAGAGTAACGTGCGAACAGCTGGTCTCCACCAGTGTTTAAATTAGGAGAATATTATAAATAATTAACTTACTGATTATGCATTGGAAATTGCCAAATTGGAATTATGTTTAGTGGCTGCTTGTTTGACTTTTATGGATGGCTATTAATTCAGTGGCCAGGTCACCAAAATTACGGTCACATGCCTCCATAATTTCTTGTGGTGGGTCATTTTGTGAATTATATATTTATTAATATTTTGTTTATAATTAGAAGATTGATCCTTTAGAATTTTAGAGAAAGCGGGGAGTTGAGGGGATGAATATGGTTCAAATCATCAGGGATCAGATCCAATAATTAGGAAGCTTGGAATTCAATTTGTATTCAGTTCTTACACTTTTAAAGGGGATCACAGGTCTAATGATGTTTGGATCCTTTGCGACATCTAGTTGTCCTTATCATGTTATCATTAAATACAGGATTTTCTTGTGGTGATGGGTGTCTCGGCGGTCTCTCCTTTGATGTCTTCATTCAGTTATTTGTATGCAATCATTCATGATTGATCATTCGGCCTCTCGTATTTGGGGACTAGTACTCGGACACTCATACTCGGTCATTCGCACTCAACCACTTGGACTCACCAATCATCATTCGAGAGTGTATGATTCATCTGATTTAGTCTAAATGTCTAATTGCTATCTTGTTTTGGGCTTGCTTCTTTAACATGCCTGGACTGAGATAAAAGCCCATCTAACAAACTGTTTGGTTTATTGAAAAGGTAATGCACTATAAAATAAATATAATGTATTATATAAAATATCTTGGAGTTGTTTAGTTTGCTATAAAAAAAATGAACCATGTTATGAAAATAATGTATTTTGAAATAATGCATTTGTCAGTTGTTGTGAGTGGCAACATTGGTAGTAGTTGAGGTGATCGGTGGCTGGTGGCGGCCGTAGGCGGGCAACAGAGGCAGATGGTTGTGTTTGGTGATAGTGGCTAGAGGTGGCCGGTGGCAGATAGCTGAGGCGGATGGTGGTGGTGCCGCTAGTAGACAGTGACGGGTGGTTGTACAACATTTTACATTCAGCCGTCTTTTTTAAATTCAACCAAATTAGATGAATTTCAAATTTAGATGATATAAATTAAAGATCGAATTTCAAATGCAATGATATTTTACGTTGAATTCCAATTTCCAATTTCTTTTGAACAAATAACAGAATTTCGAAAACACCTGCATTAGGAATGCAATACTCCTAATGTTTCTAACCAAACAACACCTGTGAGTTTCAGTTCCATCTGATTTGCATAGGCATTAACTTAGCCAGGATTGTGATGGGATAAAGATGTTAAGTAGTCGGATTATTATAAAACTAGTATTTGGATTAGATCCTATTTAGATCTGAGTATTGAGTCAACACTGAAGGATCTTAAGTCTATTGAGCTATCTGCATATATCCATTGGTTACCAGCTAAAGATTATCTTGTAATTTACTTTTTGACACAGCTTACGTAAGAACTCATTATTTGTGAAGGCTTTTTTCCGTTGATTTTGACTTGAATAATGGCACGGATTGAGACATTTGGATCAATAATTCTTTTAAAAAAGTTGAATTTGATCGACGAATGCAAACTGTTCCCAACTTTTAATTCTAATTTTCAGGCTATGTGGCGGGTGGAGATGTGATGATGTAGTTGGGACCCCATTTTTTTTCTGGTGTTAGCCACTCACTTGGAGCATTCTAGTTCCAACTAATTACTATAATCAACTCTATTGCTTATGATTCAAAAGAAAATAATTAAAATAAATAAAATATTTTCTTCTGTTGGTTGGGCAGTTGAAGGCATGCTGATAGCAATAAATGAATAAATAAATAAATAATTTTTTTAAAGGAAAATTGTATTACTAAGCCATTTTTTGAGGAATTTTGAATTCACCCGAGTGAGAGGACTTTCAAATGTGTTATCCCAAAATTCATTTTTGAGAAAAGTTGTATGCAATGCTCTGCAACATACCTGTGATACACATCATCAATGAATCCACAATTCCAAATCCCCTTTGACAATCACCCAACCATATATATATTCTTTTGTCCTATTTGAGTGTTAAGTGCAACAAAGTTGGAGATTAAGAGTGTGTGTGTAGGGTCGCAACATAATTTTTTTTTTTTTTTGTGGCAAAATTGTGTTTTGTATGTGCCCTCCAAAAATTACAACTAAAAGTTGTGTTTTCTCATCAGACCTTATTACCTGTGCTGGCAGCTAAAAACTGCTGTCTAACTTAAAAAAAAAATGTAATAGCCACCACAGTTTTTTAAGCAGTAGCTTCATAATTGCTTCTTCAAACAACAACAATTGTTCCAAATAAACCACAATACGGTCAAACGTGAGGGAAAACGAACATCCCCCAATTAAGCTTCGCAATTCAACGTGGTTGTAAATCATCTCAATTATTTTTTGTTTCTCGAGTATGAAATGTCTTCACAGCTCCCAAAGTATCTTGATATTATGAGAGAAATCATATTGACAATACTAGTTGGTAAATCAATCAAAGTGATAAGTTCATCACCAAAAATTGATTGTTAATAATAATAATAATAATAAATAACTAAAATTGTTGTTAAGCATTATATGAAGGTCAGTAAGTTTGGCAACATTGAGATTAGATGATATGAATGTTGTGATGTAAGAAAATCATAAGGGCAATTAAAAGAACCCACTATGGATCCTCTCGTGCAATAAGGGAAGACTAAATGCCCTAAAATTGGTGAAAGAATGAAGATATCCAGCACAATCCTTATTCTTTTAATGATTCATGTCTTAGACCTAAATTTATGCTAAATGATATAAATAATTTTATGATTATGTTAATTGGATACTAATATATAAACAATGAGAAAAGAGAATAAATATTTATATCACTAAAAATTTGGTATGAGATGGTGTGGGAAACTAATATGATAAAATAGATTTTGAATGGTGTCTCACTCATTATTAAAAAATAAGAAAGTCATAATAAGTGGAGGGAATAATTGATCGTTCATAACTAATTAGAACATCATAAATTATTCTTGTAAGACAATATGAAACATCCCTCAAAGAATTGATTTATGATTTTTTCTTTCATAATCCAGCATATCATTAGCTCAATTCTAAAGATATTATACCATAAAAACATATCACAATACTGGTTAAGAATACCTAAGGATAGTTTCTACATAAGTTTAAACTAACTTCTTAAAAAAAAAGAAAGAAAGAAAAGAGGGGGAGATATCCCATAAAAAACATATCATTATACCAGCTAAGAGTACCTAAGGATAGTTTCTACATAAGTTTAAACTAACTTTTGAAAAAACAGGGGTCATGTAAGGCAGTGGCATAACCACCTATAAGGGTTTAAACCTTGCACCACCCAATTGGTAGCCTATCATCACCGACAAGGACTTATGCACTATCATGCGGTATGTATCTTTCTTCTCCTACTTTGCTTTCTCCTTTTATTAAAGCCAATTTATTTTCTTATACATAGTTTTAAACATGTATTATTATTTGTTGCAATATGGTTAATCTAAAGTCTCTTTGTCTGTTGATATGAAGTTGTGCCAGGTTTAATATGATTTATGGAAGCCATAATATGGTTGCAATTTGTTGTTTTGTGTGAGGGTAGGGTATCTTCTACTATCAAATGCACTCAAATGTTTCCATACATTAATTCATCAGGAAATTTCATGGATAAGTTTATGATAGTTTTAGAGGAATTTAGTGTCAAATTTAACCAATTAGGCCAGACTTAAGCGAATTGATGTTTGTATTAAATATTTTTATTGTGCAAGAAAATTTATAGCCATGTAGTAAGGCAATTTTGTGTTCTAATTTTTATTTAAAGCACTAGAATGTTTTCCAAAATGTAATTCGGTCTTCAGGAAATTTCATCGATAAATTTATGGTAGTTTTTGAGGGATTTAGTGTGAAATTTAATCAAGCATGTCAATCTTAAGTGAACTGATTGATGTTTGCATTATATTTTTTAGTTTGCTAGAAAAGTTGCAACCATTGACAAAGATAGTTTTATGTTTTAATTTTTTACAAAAAATTCACACAAGAACAAATGAAGAAAGGGGATAGAGACACTAAAATTTTTGTCATGAAAAACTAAAAAAAAGAAAAAATTTATATTAAGCCTAGTTTGTTCAAAATAATTTCACTATGTAAGTGTAGGTTACTGTGAATGGTTCTTTATCTCCAACCATAATGTCCTATATTCAATAGCTGAGACATTCACTTGTACGAGTCAGTTAAAAAATTGTATAAGTTCCAACATTTCTTTTGTCTCTTGAATAGGAAAAAGGTGGGCTTGCATGAGTGCGGATTATCTTCTTATATTTTTATGAGGGTGGTGGAAATCGTTGATGAGGCGATAACGAATTAGAGGCTAATTATTGTCTGCTTCATGATGGTGATTCTTCAATGGTTGTGATTGAGCGGCAAAGTCATGATAGGAGTGGACATGCATCATCAATATGCTACTTGTGGTTGCGCAGTGGCGGTTCAATGACGACAGTCAAGTAACACTCATTCAATACTGATGATTGGATGACAGCTGTCTGTCGGTAGTGGATGGGTAGCGACGATCAAGCTGCAAAGGATTTATCATGGCTATATATAAGAGTTGTATAGGCAACGACTAACCCATGAATGTGCTCGGATAGTGATAGTTTGATGATGATGGTTAATTGAATAATTCTTCAAACCTTTGAGCTCTCTCCAATTTCTCATATAAGTTTTAGTATCCTTATAACATTAAAGTGATCTTGAGCTCATTTTATCGATTTCAAAATATGAAATTATTGAGTAAATCTTTGAGAAATAATTACATTGCAACATGATAAATAACCTCGATTGTTCATCACCAAACTTACTTTTTCAAACAACATTTTTAGCATAGGGAAAAAAAAATTTACATTGTGTCATCTGTCTCTTTCAGTTCCTAACCTTCTTACCACCTCAAGAACTATATGAAAGCCTTTCCCCACAAAAGTTTCAAAATCACATTAAGAAATTTACTACTAACTAGACATGTAACGATGAAATGTAAAGCTATGAAAAGACTATTCCAAGTGAAATGTATGGTTGTCTGATGGAGCTAATGGCTCAAGCAATGCATGATGTAGATATCTATTGCTCAATTTTGAGCACAAAATTACATTTTTCCCTTCGCATTATTGTTGAAATTTTGCGATACAGAAACCTTGCATTTCATTAAAGTTTGTTAGGACGAAACCAAGTTACATGCAGGGTGAGCAATTGCCCCTTGCCCCTCTTAAAATTTACAATTTCTCTATATAAATAATAAATTTTAATATTTTTTTCTTATGTAGTTTTGGTATTTTTGTAATTTTGCCCCCTTTCGATATATTTTTTTATCTCGTACTTAAAAAAATTAGACATTCGATGACTTTGCTCATTCTAAAAAATAATGTTAATTTCATCTCTTTTGAATATTTTTTCTCATATAATTGATAGATGTAAATCAATTGAAGTTAGGTGATTGATTATAAGTAAAAAAGAAGGAAAGAAAAATCCTGAAGATATCTTGACTAGGCTCAGCACGTGTTCGGCTCGTTTATATTTCGAGCTCAAAAAGTGTGTTCGTGTTCGGCTCGTTTGCTTAGCGAGCCGAACACGAGCCGTTCACGAACAAAGAGTTGTTTTAATAACCCTAATCACATATTCATAAGATGTTAAGGATTATGGCAAGATTTAAAATATCATTTGAATCTAATTTAATAAGTTTTATTCTATTTTCTTCATTAATACTTTTAATTGATTATAAATCTTTGCAGCATTGTAGTCAATTAAATTTTTAAAAAAATACTCTTCAAATATATATATAATTGATTAGTAATATTTCGAGCCAAAACGATTATTTTGTGTTGTTCGTGTTCGGCTTGTTAACTTAGCGAACGAGCGAATACAAGCTTCTTAACGAGCCGAACACGAGCTGCTTGCGAACAACGAGCCGATTTGACAGCCCTAATCTTTACCAAATTTTGGTTAAAATGAGAGTAATATATAATTTAATAATTAATTCTTCATATATTGTACCCATCTCAAGGAAAATTAAATAAATTTGAGATTTATTATACTTGCAGCTTCAGTGCTACTTTTGACTGTTATCAATAAGCACACGAAAGGTACACGATTAGGCTTGGCTTCCAGAGGTCCGTTTATATTCAATAGACCCTATTCTATAAATGATAGTTTCTCTCTAAGAAATAAGCTTATGCAATGATGATATACAAGCTTTTGAAGGACATCTGGTTGTCTTTCTAATCACACTAATAGTAAAGCCAACACCCTCTCTAATTCGCATCATATGGCAGACTACTCTCGGCCCATCAAATTTGGCCTTTAATAGGCATTATTACCTTTGAGGTCATGATCTTGAAGCCCACTTTCATTTGAGACCAAAAGTAGGCCCAATTATGTTAGCGTCCTTTAGGCTACATAACAAAACTATTTGATACATATCTTAAAGACAATGAATGCCTCTGCTTTACATAATTTTGCCACTCTAATTTATTGGCTATATTTTATTTGGATGCTATGCAACGTTATTAGTAGATGCCACTAATTTAACCGAAATATTTAAAAAAAATAATATTTTTTTATTATTCACATTTTTAACTATGAATGATTATAAATATTTAAAAATTCATTTATTTTTTTTATGTTTTTTTTTCCAATTATTCGTATTTTTTTCATTTTATTGAAGTAATTAAATGAATTAAATTATGTTTTATTTTCATATAAAATAAGCTTATTTATGAGCTATTTGAAATCATTAATTTAAGCCCGAGCTCGAGCTAAAAATTGATGAATCACTCGTCATGTTGAAACATAAGAAAGAATTGCTCAAATTCAATTCCAATTCATTTACATCTCTAAGAGATTGCTATTCATATTAATAGAGATAAAAATATTTTTTATTAATAATTATAAATTGAAATACAACATTTATACACACACATACACACACTAAAAATCACCAATTTTCCAATACTCCTATAATTATTTTTAAGAAACAGTTATAAAAATTAGAAAATTGGAAATTCAAATAAAAATGGTTATAAAATTTAAGGTAATCAAATAAGTGCCTAAGACAAAAATTTCTAACATTTGAAAAAGTCTAAAGTGACAATTTAGACATTTAGGGGTAAAAATTTCTTATGGATATCTCCCAAGGAAGAAAACTTTGGACGGATGAGAATAATAGAACGAGGAAGAGAAGTGGAGTGCACAGTAACACAAGTTTTTTTAAAATAAATTCAGTGATTTCTTCGAGAAATAACCCCCCTATTTATTGATCATAGGGGATGTTGTGTAAGTTACGTATTTGTACTCGTTTTAATGGGAACATTACAAGTAATTGATTCATTGTTACACTTTTACATATTTGTAACTACTTTCAGGATCCCTTAATATTTGAAACTATCATTGACATAGTTTCGTATTCATAACCTTTTGAAGTGGGGTATTAATGATCCAGTGATATTGGGATTTGGTTGCTTGATAATCGTTTGGTCGACTAAACATCCTTCGGTTGACTGGAAGTTCTTTAGTTAACCTTATCGAAATAATTCCTGGTAGAGACCTCTTTATCGTTAGGTTGAACTTAGACCATCAAACAGAGAGTGTGTTGCCTTAATTTAATGGACAACTCTCCTTCGGAGAAGAGGTCTTCATTGAGGGTTGGAAAGATGTTCTATGAAACGACCATTAATTATAATCATGAAGGATCCTGGAATCGGTTGAAGGTGTTGATTACTTGTAGCTTTTCTTCAGATCAAGTGCATAATATTTCCTCGTTTGGTTGTACTTTCTTTTGATCGGCTCACGATTCCGATTGAATGAAATGATGCTTGACACTTTTATCTTTCAAATGTTCCGATGCAGTCGTCTCTTGTCTTTTTAAGGAGATCGATCAAATTTTATCGAGATTTGTGTTGTCATACTTTAGATGTACAAAGAGGATTTAATTCTTTCAATTAATTTTAAGAAGATTTGCATACATATCACTCACTTTTTAATATTTACATGTGTGACATTTAAAATTTAATTTTTATGAAAATGTGTATTT
>JXCR01141021.1:0-40272 GCA_002079205.1 Phalaenopsis hybrid cultivar
ATATGTTGATTTTAAAAATATAAATAAATAAAATTAAAAATTAAAAAAAAAAGGTAAAACTTGAAATTGATAACAATTTATGGTAGAGTTTAATGGGCCATCTTATCAGCCTCCCCCAGAGCAGAGAAAGCACTCCTTTACCCATTATCTTTTGATCGTCAAACTCAAGTTTATATCAACTCCAACGCAATTTTCTTACCCATGCCTTTTTATTTGAGAATTTAAGACCATTCTAAACTCCATTATCAGGTCTAATTATTGGGTGCGGAGAGCGTTTATTTGAGAATTTAAGACCATTCTAAACTCCATTATCAGGTCTAATTATTGGGTGCGGAGAGCGCACGCAGAGCTGTGTGCGCTCTCTGATCACAGCGGCACATGGCGGCTGTATGACAATGGGACCACTGTCATACAGCCGCGATGTGTGACTGTGATCGGAGAGCGCTCTCCGCACTCAATAATCGCTCTATTATCAAAATTTTACAGCCTTCCCCCTCCCTCCATTAAGAGACAATAATTTACATGCGGCGTTCGATCTGAAACACTGAAATATATCTTTTTATATTTTTTTATTAGAGTGAAGCCCCCTCTAAATTCTGAAAAAATATTAGATCAGTACTACGCACGTAGAGTAACGTGCGTACCCAATGAAATCACGCCACGCCACCCCGTGCGACAGAGAAAAAAAACGGCGGAGTAACACGGGGAATATTCCCTCATGTGTTATTCATGTGTTATTGTGTGTTATTCATGTATTATTGTCTCCTGAGAATATTCCTGGTGTTATAATAACACAATAACACATGAATAACACATGAATAACACATGAATAACACACAATAACACATGAATAACACGGAGGAAAATATTCTCCCGTGTTACTGCGCCGCCTTTTTTCTGTCGGGAATATTTCCTGTGTTATTCTGGTGTTATTGTGTGTTATTCGGGTGTTATTGTGTGTTATTCATGTGTTATTGTGTCATGNCTGTCTCAAAGAGGAGAAATTACTGCATATGGAGCACATACTCAGCATTACGTGCGTACTCCAATAATATGTCGTCATGTGTGTTATATCAGGTCCAGCTCCCGCGGAGGGCGGGGGTAGGGGTTGGTAAATGGGGGTTATTGAATGATTAATTCTAATAACGCCGCAATAATCCTTCAATAACTTCTGCTGTTATACTTTCAACAACCTCTCAATAAACCTCTAAGATTACACTCCATAATAACCTTATAATAACACCCTAATAAACCTCTCAATAATCTCCGTGCTTTGCATAACCCCACAATAACCTCATCATAACACTCTAATATCCCCTCAATATTTTTCTCTGTTTCACTACAATAACCTCTACCTGGCGGTATGTTATTAAAAGTCCGCACACAGTTTTGCGTAACTGTTCCGTATGGAATAAATTCTCCTCAACGAGACTAGTACTTCCTGAAATAAAAAAGTGGGGCATGAAACCCTAACCTAATTTTTTAAAATGATTTGTTAAATGAAGATTTAATCAATGGTTTAAAAAATATGAGTTTTTATAGTTGTTATTAGTTGAGCATCATGCATAATATATATTGTTCTTTATTAGTACTTTTCTTTACATGGATTATTTCTAATCAATTGTACTGTTCTTTTAATAGGATATATCCATCTAATACTCACCTGTAACTAGAAAAGTTATTCCATACGGACACCGCATCTCTGCATGCGGCGTCTGATCTCCGCCATCGATCACTGCAAAGATGTATTTCAGTGAGACTCAATTTCAATTTTTTTTTTTTAAAAAAAAAAAATTCAAATTGTTATGATCGATGGTAGAGATCAGACACTACATACGATTTCTCATTGTTAACCAAAACTCTCTGCCGGGGGACCTAAGGTCATAATAGCTAAAGAGAGCCAAAGGCAAATAAAGTAGATTTTGTTTGACAAATAGCCCCACCTTTTCCTTTTGCTAACCTTCATATAAAAAAATCAACGTACTCCTTTAACTCATAAAGAAGCAAGGTTTTAAAATTTCTTTGTAATCTTCTCCTTAATATACAGAGAATCCATTTATTCCGTCTTGTCAAAATCAACTAAAAGCAAAAATTCCTTATGCTCACTAACAAGCATATTTTGTTCAGAACATGATTACGTTTTATGCTAAGTGGATAGACGTTTGAGCAAAAAGTAGATACGAAACGCTTCTTTAATTCTAAGTGGTTTTTCTAATTTGATTATGAATAGATTACACCGATGACGACATTGGAAGGACAGTGGCAATTATAGTGGGCATATTGGCCGGGGTGGCTCTCTTAGTGGTCTTCATTTCCTTTGTGAAAAGAGCTTGTAAGTTCTCTTTGCCATACTTTATGCTTTTCTTCCATACCTCATAAAATTTCTCTACCATCAGAAGAATATTATGTTCTTCTTAGCAGGTTAACAATCGGAGGCACTCCAACCGACCTCATATAACCTTCATTCAGCGTTAGGATTGCAATACTTAGTGTTGTTTTACTATTATAAAAAGAAGAAAAAAAGTTGTGTGGAAGTAGCTTCTCTATCTAGCACAACGTTCGAAAGCAGGTTTTGTTTGGAATTGTTCGTCTTAAATGGATAAAATTTGAGTGGGACGCAACTCCACTCTCCTGATCACATTTCAAAAGTAGCAGGAGCACTTGGGGCTTTTCACGGAGCAAATGGAAGCTAGAATAAATATCATCTGGCATCAGATCCGGGGGAGAATATATTCGGCTTCACGAAAGCATTTTTGAATCATTAATAAGAACAAATTAGCCGGTATTGAATATTATGGAAAGATTAGTTGGGGTTGTTTTTTTTTTTCTTCTTCTTCTTTTAGTTTTTGTTTTAGTCAAAGGGGGTAAAGGATTGGGTTTTTATATGCCATAATCCCTAGCATTAACTAAGGTTATCTAGTAAGTTGTTAGGCTTTTAAACATAGACTATTCTAGGACTATGTCTGATCGTAGGTTTCCTTTCTAAATTGACTAACCTATGGTTCACAGTTGATCTACTTAGGTGTGATTTTAATTATTTAATTTGTTGAATCTTAGATTTTTATTTTGGTGAGTTTATTAATATTTTAGTATTAAGTTGGCTTAATCTCCTATTTATCAATCAATTTGAGAATCGAAGTTCTAAGTTTAAGGTTTTGCATTTAATTTTTATCCTAAGTTAGAGTCCTCCATTAGTTTCATCCTTATGTTTGATTTTTAGTGTTGGGTTGATGCCTTCGTCATTGAAATTTACATGAAAATTGCTAGCTTATATGATTTGATATGAGAATGTATAAGCAAAAGATTGTAAATTGAAAGGATTGCCCTGCAAATTGCTTGAAATGTTATAAATTTTAGTAATTAAAAAGTTATAAGCTTATTATTTAGAGAGGTGATTACTTAAATAGTTTGAAATGTTATTTTGGAAGATTTAAATTTTAAATGATTTTAAGTTTAAGACTTTTGAAAGTTAAATGATTCAAAGTTTAAGTATTTTTAAAGTTTAAAGTGTTAGTGTTTTAAAATTTGGAAAGTTTAATGTGTTTTAAAGGGACAAAATGATTTGAAAATTTTAAAGGATTTTAAAATTTTATAAGGTTTTTAAGTGAAGAAATTTTTAAATGTTTTAAAAGTTTTTAATGATCTTAAATGAATGAATGTTTAAGTGTTTTAAAAGTTTCAAAATGCATTGAATCTTAAAATTTTAATGCATCCTAAAGGTTTAAAGTGTTTTAATCTTAAATGAATGAATGTTTAAGTGTTTAAAAAGTTTCAAAATGCATTGAATTTTAAAATTTTAATACATTCTAAAGGTTTAAAGTGTTTTAAAATTTTAAATGACTTTAAAAGCTTGAAAAGTTTTTAAAAAGTTTCAATGTGTCTAAGTTTTCGTAAGTTTTTGAAAGTTTTGATTATGTTTAAAGTATTATTTTTTAAGCTTTGAAAGTTTTAAGTATTTTAAGGATTTTAAATTGTAATTTATAAGTAATTTAGGCTTAAGTTAATTAAATTTGTAACTTAACATATCTTAATTTTATGAGCTTGCAAGTGACATACCCTAAGCACATAAATTTAACATCCTTTCACATTACACAAACTTACACATGGGAAGTTCTCTCTTTTTACTTTTCTTTATTGCATAATAAACATATGTTGTATTACTAACACATGAAGAAACGTATAAAACATATGGAGGTATCTTCACATGGAAGAATATTAAAAACATATGGAGACATCTTCACATGGAAAAATTTCTACATGGAGACATCTATACATGAAAAATACATATGGTGAATCATAGAGTAGTATACACATGAAGAAACTACATTGAGAAACTAACATGAAAATCTTTTAATTTCATATGCTAACACATGGAGCAAATCACACATGGAGGAACTTATACATAAACACATATTTAGAAAAATCCTCACATGAAAAAAAAATTTATACATAGAAAAACCTATACATGAAAAACACCTATGGAGAAACTCAGATGAAAATCATAAGTTCATATACTATAATATGAAGAAAATAACACATGCAGAAGTCTATATGTCGAGACTACACATGAAGTAAACTAAACATTGTGAAGTTTTAAAGTAGAGAACAATAACACACAGGGCATGATATATAGAGTAAATTGAAAATAGAAAAAACTACACATGAAGTAAAATTACACATGAAGGAACTCATACATGAAGATGCATATAGAGAAAACTTCAAATGAAAAAAAAAAATCTTTACATGAAAAATACATATGGATAAACTCACATGGAGGAGCCTACACATTAGAGAAACACATGGAAAAAAACCATGTGAAAATCTTTCAATTTCATATACTAACATATGAAAAAGATCAAATATAGAGAAGTTTATACATGGAGACTGCACATGAGGTAAACTACACATAGTAAACATTAAACATATTAAAAATTAACACATGGTGGTGCTATATATGGAGCATACTATAAAAGGAGAAGACTACACATGAAATTATACATGGTGAGACTACACATTTAGGGATCTACAAATGGTGAAGACTTATACATGGAGAAAAACTTAGCACATGGAAGACTTTCAAGTTTACATAGTGAACACATAGCATAATACGTAACACATAAAAATAATCTATACATGGTGAGGATTAAATATGGAAACATTTTACATGGTAAAGATTTTAAATGGAGAAAACTGCATGAAAAGAAATTTGCATGAAGCAAACTGCATGGAGACTACACATAAATCGGAATGTTTCACATGGAGAAAATTACATGAAGAAAGTACATGGAGAAAAATTCATATGAAGCAAACTACATTAAGACTACACATAGAACTAAGTGTTTCACATGAAGAAAATATATGGAGAAAATTTCATGTGAAGCAAACTACATGGAGACTACATAAAGCTAGGAGAAAAATTCATGTGAAGCAAACTACATAATGACTACATAAAACTATAAGGAAAAAATTATATGAAGCAAACTACTAATAGAATACACATGAAACTAAGTGTTTCATATGAAAGAAAACTACATACAGAAAATTACATAAAGTAATTCATGGAGAAAAATTTATATGAAGCAAATAACATTGAAACTACAAATGGAATTAAGTGTTCCCATGAATGAAAATTACATGAAGAAAAGTCATATAAAGCAACATTTTCTTTCTATTTTATTTTTTATTTTATGTAAAAACCAATTAAATAAATCAAATAGTTTAAGATTATGTTTGAGTTAGAATCAAGCTAGCCCAAACCCAACCTAGCCCGAGCCCAACTTAGCCTAAACCTAACCCAACCTAGCCTAACTCAACCCAACCTAGCCTAACCCAGGCCCAACCTAGTCCCTAGCTCAACCTAGCCCAACCTAGCTGAACCCCACCTTAGACTAACCCTAGCCTAACCTAGCCTTGCCCTACCCNATAATCTTTCAATAATCTCTGTTGTTATACTTTCAGTAACCTCTCAATAAACCTCCAAGGTTATACTCCACAATAACCTCATAATAACACCCTAATAAACCTCCCAATAATCTCCGCGTTTTGCATAACCCCACAATAACCTCATAATAACACCCTAATAACCCCTCAATAAATTTTGTTGTTTCACTACAATAACCTCTACGTGGCGGTATATTATTACAAGTCCGCTCGCAGCGTTGCGTAACTGTCCCGTATGGAATAAATTCTCCTCAACAAGACTAGTACTTCCTGAAATAAAAAAGTGGGGCATGAAATCCTAACCTAATTTTGTAAAATGATTTGTTAAATGAAGATTTAATCAATGGTTTAAAAAATATGAGAGTTTTTATAGTTGTTATTAGTTGAGCATCATGCATAATATATATTATTCTTTATTAGTACTTTTCTTTACGTGGATTATTTCTAATCAATTGTATTGTTCTTTTAATGGGATATATCCATCTAATACTCACTTGTAACTAGAAAAGTTATTCCATAAGGACACCGCATTTCTGCATGCGGCGTCTGATCTCCGTCATCGATCACTGCAAAGATGTATTTCGGTGAGACCCAATTTCAATTTTTTTCTTTTTAAAAAAAATTCAAATTATTATGATCGACGACAGAGATCGAACACTGCATGTGATTTCTCCTTGTAACTAAAACTCTCTGCTGGGGGACCTAAGGTCATAATAGCTAAAGAGAGCCAGAGGCAGATAAAGTAGATTTTGTTTGACAAATAGCCCTGCCTTTTCTTTATGCTAACCTTCATATAAAAAAATCAACGTACTCCTTTAACTCATAAAGAAACAAGATTTTAAATTTTCTTTGTAATCTTCTCCTTAATATACAGCATTCATTTTTTCCGTCTTGTCAGAATCAACTAAAAGCAAAAATTCCTTATGCTCACTGACAAGCATATTTTGTTCAGAACATGATTACGTTTTATGCTAAGTGGATAGGCGTTTGAGCAAAAAGTAGATACGAAATGCTTCTTTAATTCTAAGTGGTTTTTCTAATTTGATTATGAATAGATTACACTGATGACGACATTGGAAGGACAGTGGCAATTATAGTGGGCATATTGGCCGGGGTGGCTCTCTTAGTGGTCTTCATTTCCTTTGTGAAAAGAGCTTGTATGTTCTCTTTGCTATACTTTATGCTTTTCTTCCATACCTCATAAAATTTCTCTAAGATGAGAAGAATATTATGTTCTTCTTTGCAGGTTAACAATCGGAGGCACTCCTACCGACCTCATATAACCTTCATTCAGCGTTAGGATTGCAATACTTAGTAGTGTTCTATTATTATAAAAAGAAGAAAAAAAGTTGTGTGGAAGTAGCTTCTCTATCTAGCACAACGTTCGAAAGCAGGTTTTGTTTGGAATTGTTCGTCTTAAATGGATAAAAATTTGAGTGGGACGCAACTCCACTCTCTTGATCACATTTCAAAAGTAGCAGAAGAGCACTTGGGGCTTTTCACGCAGCAAATGGAGGCTAGAATAAATATCATCCGGCATCAAATCTCGGGGAGAATATATTCGACTTCACGAAAGCATTTTTGAATCATTAATAAAAACAGATTAGCCGGTATTGAATATTATGGAAAGATTAGTTGGGGTTGTTTTTTTTTTTTTTTTTTTCCTTTAGTTTTTGTTTTAGTCAAAGGGGGTAAAGGATTGGGTTTTTATATGCCATAATCCCTAGCATTAACTAAGGTTATCTAGTAAGTTGTTAGGCTTTTAAACATAGATTATTCTAGGACTATGTCTGATCCTAGGTTTCATTTCTAAAATTGACTAACCTATGGTTCACAGTTAATCTACTTAAGTGTGATTTTAATTATTTAATTTGTTGAATCTTAGATTTTTATTTTGGTGAGTTTATTAATATTTTAGTATTAAGTTGGCTCAATCTCCTATTTATCAATCAATTTAAGAATCAAAGTTCTAAGTTTAAGGTTTTGCATTTGATTTTTATCCTAAGTTAGAGTTCTCCATTAGTTTCATCCTTTTTGTTTGGTTTTTAGTGTTGGGTTGATGCCTTCGTCATTGAAGTTTACATGAAAATTGCTAGCTTATATGATTTGATATGAGAATGTATAAGCAAAAGATTGTAAGTTGAAAGGATTGCCCTGTAAATTGCTTGAAATGTTATAAATTTTAGTAATTAAAAAGTTATAAGCTTATAATTTAGAGAGGTGATTACTTAAATAGTTTGAAATGTTATTTTGGAAGATTTAAAGTTTAAACGATTCCAAGTTTAAGTGTTTTGAAGTTTAAATGATTCAAAGTTTAAGTATTTTTAAAGTTTAAAGTGTTTTTAAGGTTTAAAGTGTTTTAAAATTTGGAAAGTTTAATGTGTTNTATACTTTATGCTTTTCTTCCATCCATACCTCATAAAATTTCTCTAACATCAGAAGAATATTATGTTCTTCTTTGCAGGTTAACAATTGGAGGCATTCCTACCGACCTCATGTAACCTTCATTCAGCGTTAGGATTGCAATACTTAGTGTTGTTCTATTATTATAAAAAGAAGAAGAAAAGTTGTGTGGAAGTAGCTTCTCTATCTAGCATAACGTTCGAAAGCAGGTTTTGTTTGGAATTGTTCGTCTTAAATGGATAAAAAATTGAGTGGGACGCAACTCCACTCTCGTGATCAAATTTCAAAAGTAGCAGAAGAGCACTTGGGGCTTTTCACGCAGCAATGGAGGCTAGAATAAATATCATCTGGAATCAGATCAGGGGGAGAATATATTCGGCTTCAGGAAAGTATTTTTGAATCATTAATAAAAACAGACTAGGCGGTATTGAAAATTATGGAAAGATTAGTTGGGGTTGTTTTTTTTTTTTCTTCCTTTAGTTTTTGTTTTAGTCAAAGGGGGTAAAGGATTGGGTTTTTATATGTCATGATCCCTAGCATTAACTAAGGTTATCTAGTATGTTGTTAGGCTTTTAAACATAGATTATTCTAGGACTATGTTTGATCCTAGGTTTCATTTCTAAAATGACTAACCTATGGTTCACAGTTGATCTACTTAAGTGTGATTTTAATTATTTAATTTGTTGAATCTTAGATTTTTATTTTGGTGAGTTTATTAATATTTTAGTATTAAGTTGGCTCAATCTTCTATTTATCAATCAATTTGAGAATCAAAGTTCTAAGTTTAAGGTTTTGCATTTGAGTTTTATCCTAAGTTAGAGTTCTCCATTAGTTTCATCCTTATGTTTGGTTTTTAGTGTTGAGTTGCCTTTGTCATTGAAGTTTACATGAAAATTGCTAGCTTATATGATTTGACATGAGAAAGTATAAGCAAAAGATTGTAAGTTGAAGGGATTGCCCTGTAAATTGCTTGAAATGTTATAAATTTTAGTAATTAAAAAGTTATAAGCTTGTAATTTAGAGAGGTGATTACTTAAATAGTTTGAAATGTTATTTTGGAAGATTTAAATTTTAAACGATTCCAAGTTTAAGTGTTTTGAAAGTTTAAATGATTCAAATTTTAAGTATTTTTAAAGTTTAAAGTGTTTTTAAGGTTTAAAGTGTTTTAAAATTTGGAAAGTTTAATGTGTTTTAAAGGGACAAAATGATTTGAAAATTTTAAAGGATTTTAAAAGCTTATGAGGTTTTTAAGTGAATAAAATTTTAAATGTTTTAAAAGTTTTTAATGATTTTAAATGAATGAATGTTTGAGTGTTTTAAAAGTTTCAAAATGCATTGAATTTTAAAATTTTAATGCATTCTAAAGGTTTAAAGTGTTTTAAATTTTAAATGANGCTTATAAGGTTTTTAAGTGAATAAAATTTAAAATGTTTTAAAAGTTTTTAATGATTTTAAATGAATGAATGTTTGAGTGTTTTAAAAGTTTCAAAATGCATTGAATTTTAAAATTTTAATGCATTCTAAAGGTTTAAAGTGTTTTAAATTTTAAATGACTTTAAAAGCTTAAAAAATTTCAATGTGTCTGAAATTTTCTTAAACGTATGAAAGTTTTGATTATGTTTAAAGTATTATTTTTTAAGCTTTGAAAGTTTTAAGTATTTTAAACTGTAATTTATAAGTAATTTAGGCTTAAGTTAATTAAATTTGTAACTTAACATATCTTAATTTTATGAGCTTGCAAGTGACATACCCTAAACACATAAATCTAACATTCTTTCACATTACACAAACTTACACATGGGAAGTTCTCTATTTTTACTTTTCTTTATTGCATAATAAACATATGATGTATTACTTAACACATGAAGAAACGTATAAAACATATGGAGGTATCTTCACATGGAAGAATATTAAAAACATATGGAGACATCTTCACATGGAAAAATTTCTACATGGAGACACCTATACATGAAAAATACATATGGTGAATCATGGAGTAGTATACACACGAAGAAACTACATGGAGAAACTAACATGAAAATCTTTTAATTTCATATACTAACATATGGAGCAAATCACACATGGAGGAACTTATACATAAAACACATGTTGAGAAAAACCTCACATGAAAAAAAAAATTTATACATAGAAAAACCTATACATGAAAAACACCTATGGAGAAACTCAGATGAAAATCATAAGTTCATATACTATAATATGAAGAAAATAACACATGCAGAAGTCTATATGTCGAGACTACACATGAAGTAAACTAAACATTGTGAAGTTTTAAAGTAGAGAACAATAACACACAGGGCATGATATATAGAGTAAATTGAAAATAGTAAAATTACACATGAAGTAAAATTACACATGAAGATGCATATAGAGAAAACTTCAAATGAAAAAAAAAATCTTTACATGAAAAATACATATGGATAAACTCACATGGAGAAGCCTACACATTAGAGAAACACACGGAAAAAAACCATGTGAAAATCTTTCAATTTTATATACTAACATATGAAAAAGATCAAATATAGAGAAGTTTATACATGGAGACTGCACATGAGGTAAACTACACATAGTAAACATTAAACATATTAAAAATTAACACATGGTGGTGCTATATATGGAGCATACTATAAAAGGAGAAGACTACACATGAAATTATACATGGTGAGACTACACATTTAGGGATCTACAAACGGTGAAGACTTATAAATATGAATAATCTATGCATGGAAGTTTTACAAATGAAAGCAAACTATCCTAGAGGTTGTACATGGAGAAAAACTGAGCACATGGAAGACTTTCAAGTTTACATAGTGAACACATAGCATAATACATAACACATAAAAATAATCTATACATGGTGGGGATTAAATATGGAAAAATTTTACATGGTAAAGATTTTACATGGAGAAAACTACATGAAAAGAAATTTGCATGAAGCAAACTGCATGGAAACTGCACATAAAACGGTATGTTTCACATGGAGAAAATTACATGAAGAAAATACATGGAGAAAAATTCATATAAAGCAAACTACATTAAGACTACACAAAGAACTAAGTGTTTCACATGGAGAAAATTACATGAAGAAAATATATGGAGAAAAATTCATGTGAAGCAAACTACATGGAGACTACATAAAGCTAGGAGAAAAATTCATGCGAAGCAAACTACANATAAGTTGGACAGTTAAACTAAAAAATCTTAGTTAACTACAAACACTTAACCTAAATAACTTAAGGATAACTAAAATACTTTAAAAAACTAGCATAGAGTAACTTTAAAGCACTTAAACTAATTAACTTAAGATAAATAAGACATTTAAATTAAAATAACTCAAAGGATTTAAACATTCAAAATAAAGCTTTTAAAACTTAAAAATGTGAAACCTTTAAATTACTTGAAACTTTAAAATAAATTTAATCACATAATCTTGCAATTGACATACAATTTCAAACATGGAAATCCAAACTTAAGGAGAAGGGAAGATACCAACCTAGAAAACCAAGTGCAATATAGTAAACCTAGAGAGATCTCTGAAGAACTCTGATTATCATATCAACCAAAAAATAAAGAATTAAGAAAATCAAGAATAAAAAAAATTAAGAATTAAATATCAAACCCTAAATAAAATATAAAATCCTCAAACTTAAAAAAGGAAACCCCATGAACCCTAGGTTAACTAATGCAGATACAAAATGAGGATTACACATACCGTAGATTAATTTAGTCTAGAAGCCTATGTTATACTACTAGGTACCCTAATTAGTGCTAAATATTATGACATATAAAACAAATAGCCTTACCACCTAAAATTATGTATATGCCATGGGATGAAGTAACACATGCTTATTAACGAAGGCACCACTAACCAACCATAGCTAAGATACCCTCCATTTACCATTGTTATGACACTAACTGAAGATTTTTTTGTTATTAGATTGGTTCATGGTTAAAGGATACTTACGCACCCGAGACAATTGAAAGTTATGAGCATCTTGATCGGGGCCATTTTTCCCAAATTTTATGTTAGTCCACACGTTTTGGCTTCCTAAAGAGTTTTGGCTTATGTCAAAATTAGAGTTTTCGCCTCCATCTATAAATGCCTTTTTACCCAACTCTACATCCTTAGCTTAGGAATCCTTTCAATACAAACAATTCAAAACCAAACTTTCAAACTATTTTCCCAATTCATACCTCAAAACATGACCTTCTCAATCATTCAAATTCATCCAAACTATTTTAAATACTTTGTTGACCTTAACTCCAATTTTCCTTAATCATCACCAAGTCTTCAATTTTTAGGATGGACCTTTCTTTATGGGATGGTCAAATCTACTTTCCTGGGCGTTTCTATGACACACCACTATTAGTTTATAGGTCCCAACCTTTGAGCTCAACTCTTCCAAAATTCTAAACTTGGATCAATTCAACATGTTTGAAATCTTAACTTTGAAAGTTTAACCTTAAAATTTAAGTAGAATATGTGAATATTTTAATCTAGAGTTTATAGCTTTAGAGATATAATTAAATATGACAGCTTGTCCTTGCAGGGATACCAAATATTATAATAATCTAAACCCTATCTTACACCCATAAGGTAATCATAAATCTTAAAAATATTTATCATCCAAATGATTAAATCTCTTTCACTATAATATTTCTATCTTTTAAGCAATATATTATTCTTTAAATGGCATATCTAATCATATAGTCAAAAAATTTTCAATATTTATGGTGGACACAATAAAATAGAAAGCAAAATATTACATTACTTAGGTCACATAATATTTTCCCAAAGAACTTATCTCCTATAGTACAAGGGATAGTGAAACTTCACAAATCCTTCGTTTTTTGTGAAATTCTATTTTGTATGATAGCACTATGCTCCTTGTCGGCACTATTTTTGGTGTGGGGTTTGCCCGTAAGAAGCTGTCGGTCATCGGAATTGAAATCNATTTTAGTTAACTACAAACACTTAACCTAAATAACCTGAGGATAACGAAAATACTTAAATAAACTAGCATAGAGTAACTTAAAAGCACTTAAACTAATTAACTTAAGATAAATAAGACATTTAAATTAAAATAACTCAAAGGATTTAAACATTCAAAATAAAGCTTTTAAAACTTAAAAATGTGAAACCTTTAAATTACTTGAAACTTTAAAATAAATTTAATCACATAATCTTGCAATTGACATACAATTTCAAACATGGAAATCCAAACTTAAGAAGAAGGAAAGATACCAACCTAGAAAACCAAGTGCAAAATATTAAACCTAGAGAGAACTCTAATTATAATATCAACCAAAAAATTAAGAATTAAATATCAAACCCTAAATAAAATTTAAAATCCTCCAACTTAAAAAATGAAAACCCATAAACCCTAGGTTAACTAATGTAGATACAAAATGAGGATTACACTTACCGTAGATTAATTAAGTCTAGAAGCCTATGTTATACTACTAGGTACCCTAATTAGTGCTAAGTACTATGACATATAAAACAAATAGCCTTACCCCCTAAAATTATGTAGATGCCATGAGATGAAGTAACACATGGTTATTAACGAAGGCACCACTAACCAGCCATAGCTAAGAAACCCTCCATTTAACATTGTTATGACACTAACTGGAGATTTTTTTGTTATAAGATTGGTTCATGGTTAAGGGATACTTATGCACCCGAGACAATTGAAAGTTATGAGCATCTTGACCGGGGCCATTTTTCCCAAATTTCATGTTAGTCCACACGTTTTGGCTTCCTATAGAGTTTTAGCTTATGTCAAAATTAGAGTTTTCACCTCCATCTATAAATGCCTTTTTACCCAACTCTACATCCTTAGCTTAGGAATCCCTTCAATACAAACAATTCAAAACCAAACTTTCAAACTATTTTCCCAATTCATACCTCAAAACATGACCTTCTCAATCATTCAAATTCATCCAAACTATTTTAAATACTTTGTTGACCTTAACTCCAATTTTCTTTAATCATCACCAAGTCTTCAATTTTTTGGATGGACCTTTCTTTATGGGATGGTCAAATCCCCTTTCCTGGGCGTTTCCATGACACACCAATATTAGTTTAATAGGAC
The DNA here is from genome assembly GCA_002079205.1 of Phalaenopsis hybrid cultivar. NCBI lineage: Eukaryota > Viridiplantae > Streptophyta > Magnoliopsida > Asparagales > Orchidaceae > Phalaenopsis > Phalaenopsis hybrid cultivar. The sequence continues at coordinate 14,457 of JXCR01141021.1, forward strand.
CAAACCTTCGAGCTCAACTCTTCTAAAATTCTAAGCTTGGATCAATTCAACATGTTTGAAATCTTAACTTTGAAAGTTTAACCATAAAATTTAAGTAGAATAAGTCAATATTTTAATCTAGAGTTTATAGCTTTAGAGATATAATTAAATATGATGGCTTGTCCTTGCAGGGATACCAAATATTATAATAATCTAAACCCTATCTTACACCCAAAAGGTAATCATAAATCTTAAAAATATTTATCATCCAAATGATTAGATCTCTTTCACTATAATATTTCTATCTTTTAAGGTGGTATATTATTCTTTAAATGGCATATTTAATCATATAGTCAAAAAAATTTCAAGATTTATGGTGGACACAATAAAATAGAAAGCAAAATATTGCATTACTTAGGTCACACAATATTTTCCCAAAGAACGTATCTCCTATAGTACAAGGGATAGTGAAACTTCACAAATCCTTCATTTTTTTGTGAAATTTTATTTTGTATGATAGCACTATACTCCTCAATTAAGACCATAGTCTCATAATCACTTAACTTGCATTTCTTATTAAGGATATCATTCATAATATTAACATAACAAGGCACTTGTTCTAAAGCTTCTATAAATAAGGTGTTAATTGTTAGATTTTTAGTGCTTGTAAAATCTAAGATAATTGTTGGGCCAAATTATGTTTTTAAAATCTTTTAAAGAAAGGTGGTGATGATCTCTTAAGTTTTTTTCCTAAGAGGTGTAGCTTCTTTTCCTAAGTCTAGTGAAGCTTTATTAATGAGACTCTTAGGCTCAGACTCCTCAATGCTAGCTTATTCCCAAGGCTTCTCCTCTAACTCACTTCCACTCCTCAACATAATGACTTTACAATGCCCCTTTCTTTTATGTTTTGGAGTCACTTCACTATTACATAGAAATGCCCCTAGTGGTCTAGCACTCATAAAAGTTGGTAAATGCCTTAACTTATTTTTTAGGTTTTTATTGTTGCAACATGGCTTTATAATTAATTGCACATTTGTAACACTAATTCTTCTAAGGATTGTTTTTTTTTTCTTTATATTGTGAATTGGATGTGAATCCAAATGGGTAATAGGGGCTCGAGTTCACAAAAGTTTTGCCCCTCATTATTCTAGTTGCCTAAGGTATTTTGTTGGTTACTACCTTACCGAGTGTTTCCTATATTTTAGTTACTATTTTAGTTAAAGCTTAGGTAATTATTTCAACAAGCATTGTAGGTATTTGAATGAGGGTTTTTGGGTTTATTGGTAATGACATTCATTGAATCCTCTGATATAATATTTTGATATCCTAATTGGTCATAATCATTTTCATTATTTATTAGTGATCTTGGTGTTGAGTTCAAACCTATGTAATTTAATCTCTTAGATATAACTGCTACCTGTGAATTTATACATGCTACCTATGTAGTTCAAACCTATGTAATTTAATCTCTTAGATATAACTGCTACATGTAAGGTTGGCCAATTGACCCTTTAGGATGACCAGGACAGCCAACCGGGTGCTATGGCCAAGAGTGTCAGACCATAGTGACCGATCAGACTAATGTTAAAATTTAATCGAACCTTGGTGGTTGATCGAACCAATTTTTATTAGTGGGTCGAGTCGGGGAGGCTGATCAAACCAAAATGGATGGTTGATCGAACCTTCATGACCGATCAAATCAAATTTGAGTGGTCAGTCGATCTAAAGCGGCCGATTAAACAAAAGTGGACGATTTATTAGATCTTCATGGTCGATCGAACCTAATTTGAATGGTTGATTAGACCTTCATGACTGATCAAACCAAATTGATCTCAATCAAGTCAAGGTGACTGATTGCATAGAACTAAACGGTTGATCAAACCTCGGTGGCTGATCGAACCAAACTGATTGTTTTATCGAGCTGACAAATATGATCATACAACCGAGGTGACATGTGAGAAGTGTCAGGAAAAACACAAACCAATGAAACTGTATGCATTTGAAATAAAATTTGATTCGTCCTAAAATCCTCACATAGGATCTTAGGCTTTAATTTGATAGAGAGGTGTACTAACTCCTAATTACGTGAGGCAACATGACGCCTACCTCTGTTTGCCTGACATAAAGTGGAGGGTTTCTCACTAGGAGAACCCTCCGTGACCGAGAGAACGAAGGCTAAAGGAACATCTTCATCATCTCGGTAGGTTGGCTTCAAATGTCCATCCAAATGAAACCACTGAGATAAATGGCGACATTAGTACAACCTTGTCTTGAGAATTTTGAATATAAAGCTAGGTTTGGGAAAATTGCTCCAAAATCGTAGGATTTAACAGAACACCCTTAACACAAGGGGCTTTTTCTCTAGCGTAAAATCTGGTTCCTTAGATCTCTAACATCTAGCCTAAGGGGCTCTTGGAATGAAAAAATTTGAGAGTTTTCAGATTTTTACCTTGTTGGCACTTTCAAATGCATTCTCTTTGCTTGCTCCTTACTCTTATCTTGTTTGGAAGAAGCTTTCCTCTTCCAAAGAAGATTTGAAGCCTTTTTTTCCTCCTCGAAGCAGGATGAAACTCTCTTTTTCACAAAGAGAAGAAGTTATTCCTTGAAGAAGCTCTGTCAAGGCTTCCTTCACAGTCTCCTCTAAAGATTGGTGGAAAAAAAAGAAGAGAATAAGGAGGAAAATTTGAAGAAGATGAAGACCTTTGCTCTAGAACTCTCCATCAAGATCATTTCCACTCCAAGAAATCTTCTCTTCACTCTTTTTTTCAAACCCTAGAAAATGAGGCCTTCCCCCAATTAAAATGGATGGTTGGATGCAAAGGGAATGAAGGGAAAAATCTTTCAAAGAGCCCAAGCTCTCTGACCCAAGCCTTGCCCAAAATGAATCCTCCATGAAGCATGTGGTTGGCTCATAATTTTACTAGGTGGATAAGTGTTTTCATAACACCTTTTCCCTCTTTCCTAAGCTCAATTTTGGCACTTAGTGGGTCCAAATGGTCAATATAATCCCAAAAATCAGAGCCTGACAGCTTCATGGTGCCTAGGAGGTGGGAAAAGCGTATAGGCGGTGGGACAAGCGCCTAAGCATTGGGTCAGGTGCCTAGTCCCTAAGCATTTGGTGACTAATTTCTGCCCTCTCGGGTCCTGGATCGATTTTGGGCTGTTTCAAGCGCTTAGGAGCTGAAAACTATTATTGAGACGTTGGGGGCATAGCGTTGAGATGTTAAGGTCTGGCCTTGGCTTTCCAACCTTTTAGTTTTGTTTCTTGGGGTTGTCTCAGGTACCTAGGCGCTAGGATCTAGCGCTGGGGAGTTGGGGTCTAGCGTCGGGGCGCCCAAGTCCAGCTTAGGGGCGCATGGTGGCCCAATGAGCTCCAACTTATGCAGAAAAGTGTTCGAGATTGTTTTTTTTTTTTCATCTATAAGCTATATGAGACTATGTATCATTGAAATCTGGTCGTGTAACTTCAAAAATGAATATTCTTATGGGTCTTTTATCAGAGAATTTAATATCAACGGGCGTTCTAAACCGCTACACAAGTGTGATGCCCTAAACCCTGACTTTCCCAAAAGCGCACGCAGGAGCGTTTTATGAGTTTCTGGGCCTCCAAAAGATATGTAAGGATGATTGTAAGCTTACCCACATCTTATTGGACACCAGGGGTGCATCGTATCAGATCAAATTACATGTGCGGCCCGAACAGTCTGAAACTCAATTTGGTGCCCGGATGACCGTTGGAGAGTTTTCATTGACAAGAAAGCTACGAGAAGCCACCTGTTACTATAGTACGATCTCTTAACTTAAATATAGAGAATTTTTTAGGTTTTAATTTGTGGATTTGAGTGTCAATGCGCGTCCCGAAGCACCGCGCAGGTATAATAGTCTAAACCATGATTTTATCTGAAACATGTGTGAGAGAGTTTTGTGACTTACTTGGCCACGGAAGGCTTTGAATGGGTGGGGAATAGCCTCTAAATATCATAATAATCAACAGATAGGTGTTTTATTGATACTGATGCCACCAACCAGCTTCCCTGGGTACTGTTAAGTCAACAGCAACCCGGGTTTCATGCCAAAAGCACTTACTAGAGGGTTTCAATGAATTTTTGGGACTACAGGATTCAAAAAAGGATCAAAAAAGATTTTGCGGTACTAAATTTGACATCAAACACAAAAAATCAAAAATGATGCCAATATGCTTCTTCAATCTGACTAGCCCAACATATATTTCAACTTAGGTGGTTGTTAAATACGCTTAGGGTGTTAGAGGCTTCCCCGACCTAAACGAGAATTAAGCCCTTTGTGAGAGCATTGTGGCCTCGTGGTCGCGTCTCTTATCTTTTCCACTCCAATTGCATCCTCGCCACTTTGGCATGTATAATTTCCACCTCTTCTCTTCCTACCTACATGGGGTCATAGGATTAGAGTCTCCTTCTTTTGACCTTATTATCGAGGTTCCCTTGGATGACGCAATTCACGAATTGTTGATGAGGGAGTCTCCTTTTACATTTGGTCGACTACCTTCACGATCGGGTAGAATTAGGGTCTCAATAGCTTACGATGACGGATCTGTCTACCCGAATAGGATTACTCTTCCCCTTCTTTGCTTACCCCCTTGATCCATGTCACTTCTTTTGACGCTTCGTTGATGTCTTCTCGTAGACCCCGATTACTGATAGGTCGCCACCCAATTGGGATAGAGTGATTCACCCTCTACTCTTAAGGCCCGGTTAGGCCTTGGAAGCATCGTGTGGATCCTATGAGTCATCTAAGTTATTTTGTAGGCCCAATCGCTGATAAGTCGTCGTCCGTATAAGATCGTGAGGGACTCACATTCTACTATATGGATCAACTTGAGCTTAAGGGCATTAGGACGCTCCTGTGAGATAATCGTTCTTTGTGATACCTTTGCTAATTATCACATATGTGTGAGTAGGATTCCTTTAATCGAGAATATTTTTGGGCATCCCCCAAGATGTAATTAACTAAAGGGATACGTTCCTTTAGGAGTTGCTCTTGACCCTAGAACAAGCACACATTCTTAATTCTTTAGTTGAAGGTTGCTTTCATAGGGTCTTCTTCATCGATATGTTTTCAAGGCATTTTCAATCTGATCTTATTTGGTTTTATGTTTTTGGGCTATCACTCCAAGTTTACCTTACGAAAGTTCTCCACGTTCTTTCTCTCGTTTGTCTTCAATGTCATAAATCCTTGCCTTCCAATTCCTCTCTTCTTCAGATCATCCATATGTTCCGGAAAATAGATTTAAATGAAAAAGGGAATTATACGACAATAAATAAACTGGGGGCTTCTTCAAAAAAAATAAAAATGAGAAAAAGAATAAAAACAGCATCTAAAATCCATAAGAATTAATTTAATGCATAAAAAATTATAAAATTTTTCCCTCGTGATTTTAAGAGTTGAAACAAAATAATAAAATTAAAATAAAATACTATAATAATAAAAATATTATTTAAATTTCAAAATCACAAAAAATTAAAGAAATATTAATTAATTCAAAACTCACTTAAACAGGCCCCAATTAATCTGAAATTTTCACAAGAAAGTTACAATCCTTTTACAATCCTACTTGTTAGTTTACAAAAATTTTGAAATTAACCTAAATTTTGATTAATCAAACCCAATAATATAATTATTAAATTTTTAAAAAATTATAATATGTTAGAAAACCCCCAAAATTTCTAAATTTGATTCTCTAGTCTCTCTTGACTCCAAAAATTAATTTCATGAAGATTTGAATTGAGATTGGTGACACTTTGGATTTACTTCTTAAAAGTTTATTAAAGCCTCACAATTAATCCTTAATGATTAGGCAACATAAGGCCCATTTTAGACCCAAATGCCCCTCTGAGATCTTAAGGATCAATAAATGACATTAAACTAAAACTAAACTAGATTAAAGCTGAACAAACCAAACTAATTTAAGTCAATTGACCCTTAGTCAGCCTCATGCATAAATTAAACCTGATTTGACTTTGTCAACTTCTGTTACAATTCGTCAAACCAAGGTCAAAGCATGGAACAAATCAATGATGAAACTAAAGTTGGCAAAATTTTAAAAAAAGCTTTTTTAATAAATTTATTATTTTAAATAAATGTTAAAAAAATAAAACCTTCTAACATAAAAGAACAAATAAATTAAAAAATTATATAATATTTAATAAATATTATAATCTCAATTTAAAAAATTTAATAAAAATTAAAAAATCAATATTATAATATAAAATAAAATAACTTCAATTATAATTTTTTTCATTTAAATCTACATCTAAAGATAAATTAATCTTAATGACTAAAATTAAGTTAATTCTTCATACTACTTTGTAGCCAAAAAATATTTAAAATATATTTATTTTTAAATTAAATATTATAATCTCAATTTAGCAAAAAATTTAATTTAAATTAAAAAATCAATATTATAATATAAAATAAGGTAGCTTTAATTATATGAAATTTTCATGTAAATTTATATCAAAAGTTAAATCTATCAATAGTAATTTAAAATATTTTTTTTTATTTTCAAAAATGTTAAATACAAAGTTAGAGAAGACGAATATCTCCACTGATTTTTACAAGACAAAAATTTAAAATTAACATTCCTTATAAATTTAATTTTAACATTTTTGAAAAACTAAACATATTTTAAATAATTATTTTCTACAAATCAATATGAATAATTAATTTAATTTCATTCCTTAAGATTAATTTACCTTTTGATGTAAATTTAAAATAAATTTTATGTAATTAAAGTTATTTTATTTTATATTATAATATTAATTTTTTTTTATTTTTATTAAAAAAATATTTCCTATTAAAATAGTTATTAAATTTCATATATTTCAAATTTTTTTGTAAAATTAAATAATTTAAAATAATAATTAAACAAACACTATCCCTCCCAAAAAAAAGCCACCATAAATTTGCAACCCACAACCTCAAAGTTGAGAGCCTTATACTCTACTAAGCTAAGCTATAATATAATATAAATAACATATATTTATCCTCAATAATTTTCATATAATAAAATTACCACCTCAATAGTGATTTTATCTATTTAGAATATTTTATTTTTTTAGCAGTTATTTAAAATAATAAATTTATATAAAAAAAGGCTATCCTTAAAATTTTGCCTCTAAAGTTAAACTCAAAGTGAAAACATGTCAAAACCAACTCAAAATAATTTAAAGTCAAACAAAATTTAAACCAAAAGTTAAGTCAAACAAAAAATTAAAGTTAAATTCAAATCAAAATATATGATAAATGTTCTATAAAATTACAAAAAAATAATAATAATTAACAAATTACTTTTTTTTAATTTTTTGTCATCAAATTTGAGGCAATAAAACCAAAAATTGATCTGAATACACAATGTATGCAAGTAAATATGACATTCAAGCACTACATCATTCTAACTAGGAAGCAAGATCAGATTTTAAATTAAGTTAATCACTGGTTCAAATTCAAATTAGATCTTATCTAATTGACAATCAGATTTTTGAATTAGATCTTTTGATAGTAAAGAAGTATTGAATCTTCATATTATAGTTTAGGTTTGTAAAGTTCATGCAATAAAAACCCAAGAAATCCTATTCCTCCTTTAATTATAATATCTCAAAAACAATATACAAATATTTTTAGAAAAACTTAATGTTAAAACTATTGTTTAACTAGTTTTCCATTAAAATTGCTAGATCGCGATTAATTTAAAAAATATACCCATCGAAAATGTATTTAAATTAAGTTTAGACCCCAAATGCGGAAATATAATTACTCCAATGTAAACATTTGTCCAAAGATAAGAACCTAGCTAATAGAAATGTCCACTTATAATAAGTACAAAATAGAAAAATATAACTCAAAAATATATTTAAGTAAAATAGATATCACCCTAATTAGGTTTTGAAGATCTCTTCCACTTGCACAATTACATAGATATCCTCTCACTCACTCCACTCACTAAGCACGCGCACACACACACACACAAAGACCTCCCAAGTCCATAGGCTCTGATAAGGTTGACACTATTCAAAAATAACTCCCAACTATTCAAAAAGACTCTGTGAAGCTGCTAATATAGCGTTGTGGTAATCAATAGTCATGCTGCAAAATTGGGTTCTTGGTCTGTTAGCTTCAACTCCTTATATTGGTGCTAAGGCACATCGACACTACAAATGTAGTGATGTAGCACTTAAATAATAGTGGCTCGAAAATTTTGAAATTAATCTCTTTGGTTATTGACGCCTTGAATTCGGGGCTTCTTGTACTATCCTTGCTTGTCAGACGCTACGGCGTTACAAGCATTGTTGCTCACTTATCTCCAATTTATTGTTCTATTAATTTCCCATGCATACATCAAATAAAATACCATAAAAGCACAAAATAGCCATATAATTACATGAAAATACACCTAATTTTTATCTAATTTTGGCCACTTAACACATCCATGTTTATCATGAGCTAGGCATGTGCATAGACTTTTATTTCTTTATGTTGGTTGCATTAATTTTTATAAGGATTCATATATGAATCTCACATATACACTATTAACCTAAATTGTATGAGCATTAATTCTTGTATTATTGACTTTTAATTCATAAACACCCAACTAAAATATATTTATTGTATCTACAATTATTACTGAATTAAGTTGATGTGTCATACTTTAAAATTATGGGAGAGGGTAATTGAACAAAGGTTAAGAAGCATTACAAAGATTTCTCATAATCAATTTGGATTTATGTCGGGCAGGTCTACTATGGAAGCTATACCTATGAAAATTTCTCATAATGAATTTGGATTTATGCCTGGCAGGTCTACTATGGAAGCTATACATTTATTGTGAGGTTTGATGACGGGCAAGTCTACTATGGAAGCTATACATTTATTGAGAGGTTTGATGGAAAAGTTCAGAGATAATAAGCCTACTATGGAAGTTATACATTTATTAAGAGGTTTGATGGAGAAGTTCAGAGATAATAAGGAGACGCATTACAAAGATTTCTCATAATCAATTTGGATTTATGTCGGGCATGTCTACATGGAAGCTACATAAAAATTTCTCATAATCAATTTGGATTTATGCCCGGCAGGTCTACTATGGAAGCTATACATTTTTATTAGAGCTAAGTTCAGAGACAATAAGGAGAATCTACATTTGATTTTTATTAATTTAGAAAAAGCTTACGGTAAGGATCCAAGAGATATCCTTCGGAGAGTTCTTGAGAAGAAAGGTGTTGATATGACTTATATTCAAGTCAGTAAAAATATGTATACTAGATTTATGTATGTAAAATTTGAAATAATATGGGTGCAATGAGCATAATGAGGCAAAATTCTATAAATATTATAAGATTTTATCATAATGAATAGAATAGTTTGAGAGATAGATAGGTGTTATTACATTTCTTCACCATGAATTTAAATAATTATTTAATTCATATTTGATTAAATGTTTTATTACTTTGAAGGTAATTTGAACCCCCTACTAAGAGAATTTGTTTCTTCTTCAAGCACATATTTGTATCTAAGAATTTTAGAGTTGAGATCACAAGTGTCACTGATATCTCCAAAGTGTATAGAATCATAATTCATGTTAAATTATTAAAATACTAAATGCTTTAGGGAATTGCCATGCATCTAACAGAGCAAGAATGTATTACTTACAGTTTTAAATGTGAATAACTGAACCATAAGATATCTGCTTTTGTAAGTTGTATGAGCAGCTTTTGACAAAATATATCAAGAAGGCAAAACTTAACGGCATCTCCGGCTTGAAAGCTTTTGTTGGGCCCTAAAAGCTTCGACGAAGTGCTTCATAGAAAAAGAAGCATTTCTATGTGAGTGCTTGAGCTCTCGTGAAAACGAAAACACCACCACCATCGATCGCTCGGCCAATTAGCATGTCACGATCCAGATATGATAGGTAGTATAAACCTCCTGGAGATCTTCTGCAGGACAAATGAATTTGTTACTTAAGCTGAAATAGAAAAAAAAATATGACGACTAAATGCACGGAAGGAGATATACTTATTAGGCCCACTCAAAGGCAGCTGTGCTCTGAAAGATCTTAGGAATTGAAGGATCTGCAAAGATATAAAGCGATAATATCAAGGCTTTATAGAAGTCAAAATAATCATGTAGATGGATTAGAACAGCAGGGTGTGGTGTAGATGTGCGAAAGAAACTGGTGCCAATACTTTATAACCACGAGATATTATTTTCACTGTTCAAATAAAACAGAAATAAAAAAAATAAGATGAAGCTGAAGTTCCAGATAAGTATTACCTTACCAGCACGAAATGCAGGGTTCAAAGTTCAGTGCTTGTAATGAGTGTGGATAAAAGTAAAGGTAAAATTATACATTATTCTGAGAAAATAATATACTTTCAGTGTACCTGTAGACTTAAAAATGATCTAGGAAATATAGCAGGGGCAATCAAAGCTTGAAGTTCTTTGCTAATTTTGATATTTTCGACGGCTACCTGCATAATTAATATTCCCCGAAATCATGGACAACTCTGAAAATCAAGTCCAGATCACATCAAACTGTAATCAAAAAAAAAAAAAAAAAAAAAAAGGAATTTCGTACTCTGCATAAAAGACATGGTAAAAAGAATGGGTTGACCTGAAAGTAGCAATTACTTGCAATTTGAAATTGTAATTGTCCACCAAGTCTTAGATCTATCATTGTGTGCATTCCATCTCAGACATCTTTGTTCAACATTTAATGATAGCTCACTAATGCTTAAGAAGATGGAAAAGTAAGACAGTGCATTTTACTTCGTCGGATGGGGCATAAGCCTCATGAATTAATATTTTAAATAATTCATAAGTAACAATATGATTAGAAAAATAAATAGAAATAAAAAATTCAAATGAATTCCAAAATTCAAAGTAAATAGAATGAAATCAATAAAGAATAAAGAACAAAAATGATAAATTTATGATTCACTTGAAAAAGTATTCTTTCAATATGTCAGAGTGCCATTTGGCTTTATTGGTTCCCAAGAAAGGTGGAGACTGAAGACGCTAGCAATTATAAAATAGCCTTAAATATAAACTTCCTAAATCTTAACAAAATGAGATAATGAATCTAGTTTCAGGTTTCAATATTTTTTCAAAATTGATATAGATATATATATATCATCAAATCAGGTTAAGAACAGGACAATGAAAATTGCTTTTATAACTCTATAAATTGATATGAATGTCTAGTTATGCTTATTGAATTATCCAGTGCCCCCAAAACACATTTGAAGCACTGATTTAAAGAGTTCTTAAAGCTTTTTTCAAATTAAAAAAAAAAAAGATTTAATAGCATCCTTTGATGATATTTTGATCAGAAGTATTGATGAGGCGAAACATTTAGAATAAATATGTTTATTTTAAAACACTTGAGAGAAAATAAATAAATTATTAAGATTAAGAAATATATTTCTATTAAAAGTAATAATATTTCTAGATTTTTTTGCTTCTTCTAATTGCCTGTAACCATATCGTATCAAAATTAAAGCGATAATTATGTAATCCCCTCACCATCAATAGTGTCTACCTTAATTGAAGAACCTCTTGGTCACTATCTTTCCTCTACACAAAACTTACAAACCCAAGCCCCACTGGCCATTATCTCGACCCCAACCAAGACCACAAGTTCACAACACCTTCAATGTAACCGTCTACCACAACCCATCAAACATATAGCAAATTATCATAAAGATGGATAAGCAAAAGAATGGCCATCTTCCAATCAAGGATACAGATAGAGCTTATATGAAAAAGTGGAAATATGACATCTTCCAATCAAGGAAACTGACTGCCCATTATTCTCAGGACCATTAACAATTGTGACTAACTACAAACTTAAAGAAAAGACAAATGAAAACATGTACCTCGTCAAACAGAAGATATATGTTGCGTTTAGTAAGGACAGAAAATTTTGCACTAACCAGCAGCGTGGCACCTTCTTGCTCCTATAATAAAAAGTTAATGAAGGGCATTCCAACATAGAGAATGACTAGAGAATTTTCTAATAGAGGAATTTGCTAGTGGCTTTAGTTCTTTATTTTGGCCGCTAACATTGTATATTTCGTATGCATAATGAATAGTGTCTTAAATTTGTGAAGTTTGCAGAGTTAAAAATTATCAAAATTCAACAAAAAAACTACAATATTATCATAAAAAAATGACTATTGTATCAAAGAAGATGAGTTTTACGTAAGGAACAAATATGACGTACAATTTCACAATGTACTTCTTATCAGATAGAACTATTTGAAAGCTTAAATACAAAGTGATTTTGGTGGTCTCAATTTGCTATTAAGACATCCACAAAATACAAATGAAGTGCTGACCTCAAGTAGTTGTGGATAATAATGATGATCAAGATGATGAAGAAAATATAAACGAAGTAATAGTGTACAAATTTTACTTAATTTGATTACTCTCCTCCTATCAGAAAGAACGCTCTTCCAACTACATCTCACTTCCAAGAATTGCTCTTTCGAGTCTAGGTTTCCAGTGATAATTATTTTGCTTAATTAGGGAGTTGAGGAAGGCAGTTTGCTACACGAGGATGATCCTTGAAATTGTTGGCAATTAAGATGGATGAACCTGCAAATTTTGGCGATATGCATGGAAGAGGGAAACAATGAAAACTAAGGGGTTGCTCGGTAACAGATTTGAAAATTATGCAAGATTTAAGTTTAATTCGATTTAAATCCATCACTAGACAACCCCAAAGTCTATGTAGTGCCAATAATGCCAATTTGTAAGCAACTAGGATGAGTCATTCAGGCACAATATACAATCCATAGTATCAAATGTGGAACTTCAAAAATGGCTGTTGCCAAATGGATGATTGTGATATGATTACAGGTTTACAACAACTTGATCATCCTTCTGGAAATCTCTGTCACAATGATGTTCATCCCCATGGCTTTGCCTGTCTTGCCATGTTTGTTGAAAGTGGTCCCTGAGGTTTTGCTAGGAAGTCGTATGTCTGTTTGTTTCGTGAAGTTGTCCAGCAACTATGCTAAAGCTGTTTATGATAAAAAAAATATTTATTTCTCTATATTGTTGTGTTCTTTATAATAGAGGTAGTCCAGGTTGCACATTTCCTATATGAAAACAGAAATCCAATTCGATTATCACATGCTAAAAACAAACATCTCACTAAAAAGTGAGTAACACAATAAGAAAAATTTAAAAATAAAGCTATAAAACAACAATTAACAATATCATGACAAATGAATTTGAAATGCAGAAGATCAATTTCACAAGATAATCTTTTTATCAAAGAAACTCTCCTCGCCTGATCACTATCTGGGGTGGAATAGTTGAATTGATCCATCCAACTGAAGAAGTCATAGTCCTCCACTGATATATTCCGTGGACACCTGTAAAATTTTCTCCCATAGTTATGTTCTCTCGTGAAGTATGCAGAGAACACTGCAGTCTATAGTAGCAGTAAAAGACTCTAGAGAAACCCCGAAGACTTCAAATTCATATTTTCTAAAGGTTTAAAATCACATATCACAAATAGTTAAATGCAACATTGGATGATAAAAATAATAGAAATACACAATTATAGTTTTATAAAGTCATGAGGTCTCAGAGCACAAAGGATAAGCTGATAAATAATTTGTAACTACAAAAAGACAGTAGACCTTTAAAAAAAATTTTGTCTTTAAATTATGCAATACCGAGTTCGTATGTGTCACAAAAACAATACACCACAAAGGTCATCCAAAAAACCTCAATAGTCATATGACTGAAAAAGAAGGGGATCATGGTTGCCTTGACCGCGATTTCATATATGTCAAAATTCAAAGCAACATATAGGTCATTCAGAAGAACCCCAAAGGTCATATATCTCACCATGGAGGCCATTCATACGGGAAAAAAAAAAACATGCATAATGAATGGAAAAATAATTTGCACTAAATTGATATCTCAAAAGAAATAAATGCATAAATTGTTATTACAATAAACATTAAACGCTTTGACAAGACCTTCTACATAAATAAAAAAGAAGCTGCATACAATATTGTTTCACCCATTTACTATTGAATTTGTAATTTGTTCTCTCAACTCCATCATCTCCCTAGCACCTTCCTCATTCTAGGTCAGATAAATCACATTCAGCAAGTGATATTTACTGTCTCTGGCGATATTCATATGATTCACTAGGGACATGTGGTTGATCTTCATCTGCACTATTAAAATCAATATCACCACGTAAAGGATGTTGACTAATGTAATTGTGGATAGTCATTATAGCGATCATAATCTTCACTTATTTTGTTGAAAGGGTATGTGGGAATATCTCGTAAAATAACTTTTTTTTTTCAAATCTCAAATATCATCTCAATAACACCACATAAGAAGAGCACCAACCCATCGCCGCCACCATCACACAATTACTACCTACCCATCACCATCACCACACCACACCATTACCTACCCGCACTAACACATCATCACCGCCACACCACTACCACCACCAGTCAATTACCACCAACACACCACCACACCACTACCTCTAACACTACCATCGCCACACAATTACCACCATCACAACAATACCACCACTACAGACACACCACCACTACCATTACACGATTGCCACCGACACACAACCACGCCAATTCCACCAACACACCACAGCACTACCACCACCACAAAGTTATCACCCAAACATCGCAAAAAATTCATAATAAAAACAAAGGCAGCATTTTTTCATATTCTCATAAACCCAATATGCCCAAAGAGCATTTATTCAAGAATCCCCTTGAGTTCATATAGCATGAATTTTATTTCCCTTCATGCCATCATAGCAAACGAAAGGGGCGTTTACATACATAGCACTCGAACGATTGCTATTAACAAATCCAACATCATCTTTCATCCTTTTTCAAATTTTCACTCAAATATCAAAATTCATGATAAAATCCCCGAAATATTTTTATTAACAAATTCATCAACCGAAGCATTGCTATTAACAAATTCAGTTCATCTTTCATAGACTATTGATATCTTTTGTATGAGTTTTATCAAATCATACATGTTGAGAAATTAGGTTGGAAGAAAAACAGGAATCGACACAAAACCAGAAAAACACAGAAATTTAACGAGGTTCAGCAAATATGCCTACGTCCTCAGGAGCAGAGTAGCGAATTTCACTATTTCAGAGAGGTCCAGTACATACCCATAGGGTTACACATCATATATATAGATAAAACCCACAAATAAAATTACTAACACGCCCTCGCTCCCCCAACTCATTTATCTCCAAGAGACACATCTTCACTTCAAAAGACACATCTCTTCACTCTAAGAGACTCCAAATTCTGGTATATGAGTCATACATAATAATTCTCCATCTTGGCGAATATCCAGCCCCTTATGAGAAATACATATACCTAACAAATCTCCAAGTTGGTCAATATCCAACCTCTTGGGATAAATACATCATGGAGTTTCTTACACCAAAGTGGGTTGGACAACCATGTCGTCTAACAATTGTAAACATTCAACAAGTTCAAGCAATTCAAGAACTTGTTGATAGTATCTGGCTTTGTCAACATATCTGCTGCAATTTCATTATATGATTCAACAGAGTCAACTTCACCTACAATTGTACACCTCAACAGTTTATAGATATTACCTGCAGTGATCTTTCATTTCATCACAGTCAATGCACTTTTAATAATTTTGATGGTTTCTCTATCTTCATCTGCCTTAGGAATAAAATAATTTGTATAAAGTGCCCAAGAAAATTAAATTTTTCTTCAAATCAGGAATATGTCTTACATCACATAATGTTCTAACAATGTCATCATACATCTTAATTCTGACTTTATCAATGTCAGCAATATTGTAACATCTATCATCACCCAAATAGACTAAACCAAAATCAGATAATATGTATGAAGTAAATCATTCTTTGTTAGGTGTTATGTAAAAAGAAAATTCTGAATCAAGAATTCACGTATTCTTCAACTGAGTTGTTGTAACTGAAAATGCATCGTCATCACTGTAATATGTAATGTCACTCTGCATTATATTCATGGACTTGGAAGTTACATCATGTTTCTCATCAAACTGTTTCTTGAGTTTTGGACAATCTCTCTTCATATGTCCCGGCTCCTTGCACTTGTAGCAATGAATCGTTTTTCTGCCTTTAGGCTTTGACCTGGAATTTCAAATTCCAGAACTCTCCTTCTTCTTGCTTCCACGATCTCGATTATTCTTAGCATATAAACAATTATCATGAGAGATTTCCCCTGCATTCTGCTTCCGTTGGTTATGAGCCAACAATGTTGCAGTAATCTCGTCAATTTTGATTATTTATTTCTCATATGCAATAGTCAACATATGTTCATAGGAGGAAGATAATGAACACAACAGAATCATTGTTCGGTCTTCATCCTCAATACCCACATCGAGCCGTGTCAGATCTGTGATTATTTAATTAAAAACATTCAAATGTTGCGTCAGATCAATGTCTGCCTACATCTTCATCTCATACAGTCTTTTCTTTAGATACAGCTTATTTGTTAGAGATTTGGACATAAACTGAGATTTCAATTTATTTCATACTTCTTCTGAAAATTTCAGATTCATAACATGATTCATAATCTTATCTTTCAAACATAAACATATGGTATATGCCGCTCGTAGTTGCAATTCTTCTCAATCTTTATCTTCCATATTATCAGGTTTCGTAGCTCGCAAAGCTTTCAAAATTCATTGTTGTGTTAACAAATCTTTCACACTTGTTTGTCACAATCTGAAGTTCCCGATTCTATCGAACTTCACTATCTCGAATTTTGCACCAGACATTGCTATTTGAAATTAATCCTGAAACAAACTTTTCCTATTCGCACAAAATAGAATTCGGTCGAACTACTGCGAACACCTTGCCCGAAGCTCTTTCCTGT
This sequence comes from Phalaenopsis hybrid cultivar, assembly GCA_002079205.1. Lineage (NCBI taxonomy): Eukaryota > Viridiplantae > Streptophyta > Magnoliopsida > Asparagales > Orchidaceae > Phalaenopsis > Phalaenopsis hybrid cultivar. The sequence goes on from JXCR01141021.1 coordinate 31,397, forward strand.
TCGCATGAACGCCTCAGCCGAACTCCACCTGTTGCAACTCCTCCTGCGACAAATTTGCAAACTCTACTGTCTGAACTCCTTTGTTCGCAAAACGATACTCTTATTTGCGGTAACTGCACGCGAACTCCTCTATTCTGTGAAACTAGCGAACCGCTCGACTGCCTCTTCTCTTGTCACCCTCTCGCGCGAACTTCCTATCGCAGAAGAACTCTGGCATAAACTTCCCGCCACGAACCCTCGGTCGTGCAAATCCGCCTGCTGGAGTCGCGCAAAGCCTCCTGTCACGCGCGAAGGCTTCGCAAAACCCCCTGAAGTGTCGCGACCCTCTGTCGTGCACCTCTCTGTGGTGAATCTGTCCTGCCTGTAGCAAAAGAGGCGAGTGCGAACAATGTCGCGAACCCCGAGAAACACCGCGAAACTGCCGAGTTCACCGAATCTGAACTGAAGCCCTTCGCNAACACCGCGAAACTGCCGAGTTCACCGAATCTGAACTGAAGCCCTTCGCCGAACTACCGAACTCCTATGCGGAATCTCTCGCCTGGTCGCGAGAATGGCTGAAGTGCAGCCTCGAGCCATCCGAAGCCCTAGCATCCAGCCTTTCTGCGCCAAATGCGAACACCCTAGCCGCCGAACTCCTTGGCTAAAATTTTCTTTGTTTCTGCGCAGCCGAAATTTTTCTTTCTTGCCCTAGAACCTCGTTCTAATACCAATTGTTGAGAAATTAGGGCGAAGAAAAGTAGAAATCGACACAAAACCAGAAGAGCACAGAGATTTAACGAGGTTCGGCAAAGATGCCTACATCCTCGGGAGCAGAGTGGCGAATTTCACTATTTCAGAGGAGTCCAGTACATACCCGTAGGGTTACACATCATATATATAGATAAAACTCACAGATAAACTTACTAAAACGCCCTCGCTCTCCCAACACACTTATCTCCAAGAGACACATCTCCTCACTCCAAGAGACACATCTCTTCACTCCAAGAGACTCCAAATTCTGGTATATGAGTCATACCTAATAAATCTATACCATAGGAAATATTCAGCCCCTTAGGAGAAATATATATATCTAACAATACACAGCATTCAAAACATTGTTATTAACAAATCGAGCACCACCTTTCATCCATATTTCAAATTATCACCCAAATATTATATTCATGATAAAATATCATCCAATATTTTTCATTTTTTATCAAATTCTCAAAGGATTGATCGTTGAAAATCACAAACCGAACAGAACAAAGTTGTCAGGAAGCAGTGTTTTAGATGCTATATATGTAATTATCCCAAATCAAGAATAAAAGTGCAAACCACAAACCGAACAGAGTAAAGCTACTAAAAAGCATTGTTTGGGATGTTATGTATGTAATTATCCCAAAAAAATAATAAAGTGCAAACCACAAACCGTACAAAGCAAAGCCACCAAGAAACATCATTTTGGGTGTTATGTATGTAATAATCCCAAAACGAAAATGAAAGTGCAAACCACAAACCAAACAGAACAAAGCCACTACAATATAGTGAAAAGAAATGTTATTGATGCTATGTATGTAATTATCCCAAAATGAAAGAAAATCATACGGGTTTCTACACAAACCACAGACCAAACAGAAAAAAACCATTGAGAATATAGAAGGGGTAGAAGATACCAAATGACAAAGGAGACCAAAAGAGCCAAATGCAGGGTTTCCTTCACCACAGGCGTCGGAGAACGAAGAAAATGAAGAAATGAGAAAAAATTTTAGGCAACCCCAAAGCAGCAACAAACGTGGGGTTGAGACTGAGCGGGGGGCAAGGGGCAATAGCGAAACAAAAAAGCAGCGGATGTGGGGGCTCGACACTGCGGTAATCAAACAAGCTAAATAGTGTTTTGTGTTGCACCGCAGCAAAAACGCTACGACAAATGCGCCTAAGGGTCTGTTTGGGACAGTTACAGCTTAGCTACCCCAAGAAGCTGCAGCGGGAAAGCTTACTAACAACCGTCATAATTATTTTTGAACTATAACGACAATGCGCCTAAGGATCTGTTATAGCTACTTGTTTCAGCTGATTGAAAACAGTTGTGTGGTAGTTGTTTTTGTCAAACAACAATTCTTCCTCTGTTTAGTAATATTGTTTATAACAGAACGGTCATAATCATACATTTGATACTTCAGAAGAAAAATGCACTTTAAAACAATACAAAAATTTAGATACACGTCTCACTTAACAAGGAGTACCAATAGTCAAAAAAAACTAAAAAATTATTAAAATTGCAATTAATATAATGATTATATTGTTCTTAATATGTAGACAGTGTAACTCTCGAGCTACACTGGCATCCAGTGATTGCATCCATTCTCAATCACCGTCGGCAGTCAAATCCATTTGACTGTCTGCCCACTGAAAGAAGTCAAACTACTCTGAGATGATCCGCGGGCGGTTGTAGAACTCTCTCGCGTAGCTATGGATACGACATGACGTCATTAGAGAAGTCTGTAGTCCGTAGTGGCAGAACAATCGTTGGGATGTCCCTGAAATCTTTGAGCTCATATTTCCTAAATGTTGCAAAAGACAATGCATTAGTGAAGATAGGAATTAAATTTGCAAATAGTAATAATTAAAAAATTACACTTATAAATTGCATAAAAATTTCAAACTAGCAATATAAAATCTAAATTACAAATGCCTTTGAATAAAGTAAACATAATGATGAATGATCACTATCTATTATGCATGTTAACAATGTACTGACAAATGAAATGTACACATAGTACTGAATAAATTACAAATAATCCAATCAGTCTCCTTTTACCGCATCAGTAATTTGCTCCCTTAGCTTCGTCATTTAACTTGCACCATCCCCCTCTTTAGTACAGATAATGGAAGAATCACTCTGAACTCATGACAGAGAATGTTCGAGATGGTACTCAAATGCTTTCGGAGGTATATGCTCCTGATCCTCATCGGCCCTACGAAAGTCAATATCATTCCAAGAAGGATGCGTCCAAATATAATTATGCAGAGTCATCGTGGCAATCACAATCTGGAACTGTTTGAGAAACGGGATATGACATCGCAGAGAATAACTTATTTCTTCTTCTAAACGCGGAAAGTCCTATCGCTGACATTACATAAGGACAAATGTGTTTTATTAAACAGCTCATTTCTGTCACGTGTAACATTGCTGACTCGCTCGAAATCAGGTATGTAATATCTCGTATCAGGAAAGGGTTTAAGATACGCTGCTACAACAGATATCCTGCATCTGTCAAATAATATTTGTCTAATTAGTATGAAGATTAAAGTGAATCAACTGAATATTTGGGGTGCAAGCATACCTTGAGGATGTGGGGTGTTTAGTGGGTATTCCGCGTTACAGCCTTGAAAATTATACTGTGCGCACTACCCTACTAACCAGACATGACGAAAGTGAAAAACATGTTGAAGTCGCAAGTTGTCATGACATTCTGCGTAAATACACCCGCAACGTCTGATGAAGGTGACCTCATTATTTGGCACCCGTGCATCAACGTAGGTTCCATTATTTGCTCTGATGCAATCCTACTCAAATAAAAATGAGTTATTAATGTACGACTTCTATATTAATTATTGATTATAATGAATTTGAAATTTTACTTTAATGAACGGCATGTAACATGCATCGCGTGAAATCTCCGTAGGAGTCCGTTTGAACATTGGATCAATTAGTTTAATGGCTTGCGTAGAAAGGTGCACAAGTGTATTCAGACCCACCGAGAAGTATCAACTAATTTTCTTAGAAGAGTGTGAAATCATTCTCTTGTTCCTCGCATTGACTCATTATGTGATGATATATAAAGGGTTATCGCCAGTACCTCTGGTGGAGTCGTCTTCGACGACCCATGTAGTCCATGAAATCTGGTAAATTCTGCCAAAAGATCATTAAATATCTCTGGTCTCATGCGAAACATATTAAATCTCGTTGGGCGTCCACCAAACAATTCCCCAACCTATTTGCTCCCAATATATGACGATGTCAAGCATGGAGAGCGATTAACATACGATTTGTAATATTCGTGAAGCAAGTAGATTGCTGCAACACTCCTTCATTTTCTCTCTTGTTGAATACATTTAAGGGTATATCATACTAGTTAAGACAAAAAAAATTAATAAATTACGAACAAATCATGTCTCAGTCAGTTGTGATATTTGAATAACGAAGATTTATTGATATTATTCAGCAATGTACTAAGCAGTTCAAAAAACCAGATCATAAAATAAAATAATAAATAAATGTATCCCTAGGAGTAGAAAATAATAAAAAATATCTCAAATTTCCCTCTGATCATTAAAATGTCCTAGATACCACACTCTTTCTTTTAGGGAATCTTTATGAAGAAATCTCTGTCGGTGGGATTTTCAAGCAACGCTACCGCAAGTAAATATAGAGGTCAATCCTCAGAAATTTTCTTACCTGCATTCAGAATTTGCACCACCTTCTCGATGGAATGTTCTTATATTGTATGCGGTTCAAAGTACAAAGAAGCTACCAGTTGTGATATCTAATTTCAGACGTAAGCAACTCCACCTTTCTTTTTACTATCTACCAACGGACGCTTAGAAAGGCGGGTAGACTCAACTTCATAGAGGTCCAGGCAAGGTACTTCAGTTGAATCATCTAATAGGCCGACTACCAAGTTCTCTGAGGTGCCACAAAACCCTATTTCACTGAGCGCACATGCATATTTGTCTGTAGCAATGACAACCCCAAATATCTGATCTAACTTCTCCAACTCAAGCACAAGCCCACAAAGTTTAAATTTCTCCGCAGCGTGCACCACCTACAAGATCATAACATACACTTTATTTAGTAAATAAAAATGAAATTGACCGAATTAGAGGATATGAAAAAAAATTTACGCAAGTCTTTGTCCACCATTCTTCTGGAGCATCAATAGTTTGCTTCACCGAATCACAACCCAAGCCCGTTGTTCATCACTTCAATTTCTTCCAAATTTTACAAATCTTCTTGAGTTGATCCAATTTGTTCTTCAATTGCATCTATTCATACTCTTCGTCTGTACTCTCCTTGAAGTTTTTAATAATATTTTGTCATCTCTCCTTGTTGAAATGTGTAGTTAATATATTTTCCAGAACAATTTTAGTGAGGCAAAGGTCACAAAAGATTATTTTTGTTTCTTTGTCCCACAATACAGGCACACTAGTCTCTTTGGTCTTAGTCATTTTATTATTATGATAGCAAAAACAAACATACGTAAATAAGAGCATGCTGAAACAATCCAATTTTATGTCTCCTAAAAGTGGTATGGGCAATGAATTATAGTAGCTATGCATAATATTCTACCACAGAATTTTTCTAGGGCTATTTGATGCAATGATTCACTTAATGTGTGATTGAAAAAATATTTTTCTTAACATAAAATTTGAAACTGGTATGCATGATCATATTCAGACAGTCCACAACTACATATGTTTCCTAGCAATGAGCATAAAAAATGATGGCACGGATGATATGTTGCTCTTTCTCACATTATTTTCTTATTATATGCATCAAGGGGTATCAGTAACTATGCATAATTTGTTGTCACAGTAATTGTCTAAGAAAAATTTTTGAAAAACAGGTACACATGAGCATGCTCAGAAAGACCACAGATAGATATGTTTCCTAGCAGTGAGTATAAAAATAATAGCAAACATGATTTGTTGCCCTTTCTTACAATATTTCCTCGTTTGCATGCTCAAATAGCTCACAGCTACAAATGTTTCCTAGCAGTGAGCATAAAACTGATAACAAAGATGGTTTGTTTCTCATTTTTACAATATTTTCTCATTCTATGCCTCAAGAGGTATCAATAGCTATACATTATAATATGTTGTATTATTGTAGTCTTATTATTTTATTATTGAGGTATTTTCATGATGTTATTTTACCACTCAAATAACATCTCAATAATGTCGCAATAACACCACTCAAACAGACCTTGGATACATATGTTTCCTAGCAATGAACATAAAAATGATGGCAAAGATGATCCGTTGTCTTTTCATACAATATTTTCTCATTATATTTCCCAAGGGGTATTAATACCTATGCATAATATGTCATCACAGTAATTTTCTATTGCTATCTACTTTACTGTCTTACTTCAGAGAGTATGTGTAATTAAACAATATATTTTTCTAAGCCTAACATTTGCAATTCGGTTTGCATGAGCATGGTCAATCAGACCACAACTACATATGTTTCCTAGCAGTTAGCATAAAAATAATGGTAAAGATGATTTGTTGTCATTTCTTATAATATTTTCTTATTACATGCTCCAAAGGATAACAGTAGTTATGCATCATATGTCATTACAGTAATTTTTTTAGACAATTTATTTCACTGCCTCACTTTAGAGTGTGTGGTTGAAAAATATGTTTTTCTAAGCATAACATTTGCAATTTGGTTTGTATGAGCATGCTCAAACAGACCACAACTACATATGTTTCCTAGCAGTGAGCATAAAAATGATGGCAAAGATAATATGGTGTCCTTTCTTACAGTATTCTCTCATTATATGCCCTAAGGGATATCAGTAGTTATGCATATTATGTTATCACAGTAATTTTCTGAGACGATTTATTTTGCTGTCTGAAAAATATGTTTTTCTAAGATAACATTTGCAATTTGGTTTGCATGAGCATGCTTAGACAGACAGAGCTACATATGTTTCCTAACAGTAAGCATAAAAATGATGGCAAAAATGATATGTTGACCTTTCTTACAATTTTTCCTCATTATACGCCCCAATGAGTGTCAGTAGTTATGCATAATATGTCATCGTAGTAATTCTTTGAGGCTATCTATTTCACTGTCTCACTTCAGAGTGTACGTGTGAATGAAAAATGCTAAATGGTGATATCGGAAATATGAACGAAAAATTTGCTATAAGGTGCAAATCCACGAGAAACAAAAATTTCTTAAATAGAATATAGGGAAAGGTGATACCGAAAAAAGATGGTGTCTGGAACAACAGGTTAAGGCAGAGGAAGCAGGAGCTCCACGGGAAGGTTAAAGGTAGAATACGAACGCGGGGTGGAATCTAGGGGCAAGCACGTAAAATATCGAAGAAGAAACGCGGCCTTAGAGTCGAACCCGTAGCCCGCGTTTTGCTAAACTGCGCGGCCCCGGGCCGCGCCGCTCGAAAACTGCCGCCCCAAACAATCCTAAAATTGCTAAAATTAGAGATTAAAGTTGTTTTGCTTTACCTAGCAAGTTTTTCACCAAAAAGTTTGTTTAATGGCCAAAAAAATATTACAATAGTATATCCATAAAAGATTTTCAAAGGTATTCTTCTTAACCTATGCTATATATATATATATATAGAGAGAGAGAGAAAAAAAACCCAAGGGCTAATATATTAAAAAGGAAAAGATACAGATAGGTTGTATGAGTGGGCCTAAAAGAAGGCACTCAACACATGATACAACACACAAAATCTCAAAAAAAGAGAAGAAACATATAAAATCAAAAAAACAAAAAACCACCAACGCGCGCAAAAATCTAGGGACCACTCAGTTTAGTCTTGTCTCTGCCTCGAGTTCTCAGAAAAGAGTCTGCTAACAAATTGGTGAGGTGCGTACCATCGCTCAAAGTAACCAAAGCAAAACACTTATAAACAAGTTTACACATCCTAACCAAATTTCCTCATAAGCGATTGAAGCAATGTCCTTTCAACAAGTACTCTAGCTTCAGATGGACGGAAAAGATTAAAAGTAGGAATGTCCGTTTTGAGTGGTTTACAATAAGTTGAGGCAATAGAGTATAATACTTTTTGAGTTAAATAATGAAATTCCAGGTCAAGGAGATGAATCCAGACCGAAATGATCAGTGGTTCCGTCTGCAGGTCAAAATCAACCGACCATTTCAAAATCTTCATTGTTCTGCTATCAATCCAGTTTACTCTTCTAGCAAATAATCGTGTGTAATCCTTTTTCATTATTAAATTGAATAAGAATGTGTATTTCCTCTAAAATTTTAATTTTTCACTCCCAAAAAGGTACATAAGCTCAAATTCATTACGAATAAGCTCCATTTTGGGATATTCATAAAGAAATTTTCCGACCAAATTAAGTTGGGGAGTGGAAAATTGGACATAGATATATATTAAGTTTAATTAATACATAATATAAAAATTTTCAGATGGGAGGCGGGTGCTTTCCATTGACTCTGTTAGGATTTCAAAAATGATAATCTCTTTAGTTTTGTCTCTTAGTGATTGAGATCGGCTTTGGATCTTCATTCTCTAGTATTATTTTTTCTCTTTTGGATCTTGTGTTTGCTGTGGATTTCTGCTTGGATCCTGCGGTGGTTTTTCGGATTTACTGCTTGATGTTGTTTTGTGTTTTTGTTCTATTGTTTATTAATGCTTTAGATTACTAGTTTATCCTTTTCCATGGCTGCTCCATCTTTCGCGAACATTTTTAAAGGGGAATAAAGATTTCGATACCACTAACCTAATATTTCCTAAGAGTAACCATGTTGAGTTTGAAGAGGAAACTAATGTGGAAGGTTTACTTAAGAAAGTAAGTAGAATAGAGAAAAACTGAATTTGGTTTTTACTGAAGGGGAAACAATTAAACTAGCAGAAGATTTGTAATTTTCCTTGTGGGGAATTTTACTTATGGCCATCCAAAATGGATATTATTCAAACCTTTTCTTGAAAATCTGAAATTGCTTGGACAGTGGAAGGTGGGGGCACTTGATGGTAGACACATAGTTATTTGATTGGAAAGAGAAGAGGATTATGCTAGTTTATTTTGTAAATCATGGTTTTTGGAAAATAAAAAATGAAAGTGTTAAAATGGACTCCGGATTTTGACCCTTCCTCTAAACCTCCTATTATACC
>JXCR01141022.1:0-19230 GCA_002079205.1 Phalaenopsis hybrid cultivar
GTGATTTGGGACTGGTTAGATTGAGTTCCAAGTCCCATTTGCATAGTGTTTGTTAGATCGACACCTGCCTCGTCTACAGGAAGCGAAGAGAGCGGTGGAGTTGGACAATTCCTTGGAAGCTTCATCTGCTATGTTGATCTCTTCATTGCATAGTAGAGTATAGAGGTCATCAAGAGAGATTGGTTGAAGGTTGGTTTGCATGGCTGCTTTGAAGGCGTGATTTGGGACTGGTTGATCTCTTCAGGAAGAATGTTAACCTTAGCTTTGATTTCAGAGAGAAATTGATGTAAGGGTTTGTTCATCATAGTGAGGTTGTGGAGCTCATTCTTCAATTGAATGATGCGGGAGCTGTTGGATGATTGGAGTCTACATTCTATTATAGTCCATATGTTATGACAGCTGTCTAAGGGTAGAATGGAAGGTGAGATGACAGAGTAGAGAGCTGCTGCCAGATTTTGGTCGATGAGCGTCCACTTGGTAAAATTCAGATTAGGGAAGGGGTTTCCATTAGCTTCAAGATTGTATGGACAGGATCCATCAAAAAAGTTGTCATACCCGTTTGTCGGAAGAGTTCGACCTTCCATGTGGGATGGTTATGAGTACTGAGTTGGTCTGAGACAAGGTTCTTGATGTTGCTTAAGATGAATTTAAGCTAGGAAGGGAACAAACACGAAGGCAGAAGCAGCCCCAGCTTGGAAGGGCACAGCGGAGGTGGAGAAGGACAACGAGAACAATGCTTTCGAGCTGAGCAAGGTGGTGTTGTGAGAATAATATGCTCTAGTACCATGTAAAAACGTTTAGGTAGAACAAAGATATGACAAGAAAGCATGAAATAACTTTTTCATATTACTACTTTCAAGTAAATCAAGATTTATACAATGGGTAAGATATACATAAAGTTGTATATGGTTAGGGTAGTTATAAAATGATCGGTTGGATGAGGATGGCAATGATCACACGGTGCATATGCCTAGGTGGATGTAACGTTGTTGGTTTTGTAGGTGTATGGAGCAGATGATCTGGCGTAGTGTTGAGAAATTGGGGCGAAGAAAAATAGAAATCGACACAAATTCAGAAGAACATAAAGAGATTTAATGAGGTTCGACAAAAATGTCTACGTCTTTGAGAGCAGAGCGGTGGTTTTTCCACTAATCCAGAAAAAGAGTACAAAATACAAAATAAAAAAACCTAGGGTTACAAACATGTCTATTTATAACCCTAGAAAGAGTAGAAATGAAACATTGAGTACAATATGTAGTTTCCAAATTACCCATGTACTGCACCCCCAATCCACATAAAGAAACTCCTCTGATTTGGACAGAATATGTCGTTCCGCTCCAACATCTGTCCCTTATATGATGTATGAGCCATACCTAACAAATCTCCACCTTGGCGAATATCCAACCCTTTAGGATAAATAAATCATGGAGTTTCTTACATACCAGAAGTGAGTTGAGTCATCATACTTCTCTAGCAACTGTAAACATTCAACAAGTCCAAGCAATGCAAGAAATTGTTGATAGTAACTGGCTTTGTCAACATATCAGCTGCATTTTCATCAGTATGAACCTTCTGCAATAGTACCTCACCAGAAAAAAAATCAAGTCTCTGATCATGTGATATCTGACATCAATGTGTTTGGTTCTCGCATGGTACACCTGGTTCTTAGTCAGATAAATAACACTCTGACTGTCACAATGCAACTGAACTTCACCTTTCTCAACGCTTAGTTCTTTTATTAGCCCATTAAGCCATAAGGCTTCTTTTGCAGCTTCAGCTATAACCATGTACTCAGCTTCAGTTGTAGATAATGTCACAATAGACTAAATTATTAATTTCCAACATATAAGCTCTTCACCAAGAGTAAGCACATACCCAGTTGTAGACCTTCTGTCATTTAAATCACCTGCATAATCTGAATCAACATACCCCACAACTAAAGGATCATTCTGCTGACTGTCAAAAATAATTTCATGTTCCAGTAACATTCAGATACTTGAAAATTCACTTGACTGCTTTCAAATGTTGTCTTCCAAGTTTAGTCATGTATTTTCAGACTTGACTAACTGCATGACTGAATCAGGACGAGTACATACTATTGCATACATCAAGCAGCCAACTGCACTGACATATGGAACCTTTGCCATGTCTTTGATTTTCGTATCTGTCTTAGAATACTGTTCTAAAGAAAGCTTAAAATGATTTACTAATGGGGTGCTCACATGCTTTGTTTTGATCATCTCAAACCTTTTCAACACTTTCTTAACATAGCCTCGTTGAGATAATTATAATCGTCTTGAGTCTCTATCTCGATGAATCTACATTCCAAGAATTTTCTTTGTAGGACCCACGTCTTTCAAGTTAAATTCCTTGATCAATAAAGCTTTCAAACTACGAACATCATTCATTTTTATTGTAACAATCAGTATATCATCAACATACAATAACAAAAAATAATATAACCATCATCAATGCTTTCACATAAACACAACAATCATACTCACATTGTCTGTAGTCAATTTGAATCATGTAGGAGTTGAACTGCTTATACCATTGTTTTGGAGACTGTTTCAACTCATACAACGATTTCTTTAACCTGCAAACCAGACGTTTTTGTCCAGGATGAGTGAACCCTTCTGGCTGTTTCATGTAAATCGGTTCCTCCAGATCATCATGCAAGAAAGAAGTTTTAACTTCCATCTCCTCCAAATGTAAATCCCAAATGGCTATTAATGCAAACATTACCCTGATTGAAGTATGTCTGACTATAGGAAAAGAAATTTCATCATAATATATCTCCTTCTGCTATGAAAATCTCTTTGCTTCCAGTCGAGCCTTGAACTTTTTCCTTATTTTTCTAATAATGTTGGTTTCATATTGTACACCTAATTGCACCCAATATCCTTTTTTCCTCAGGAAGTTGAACTGGCTCTCATATCTGATTTTTCTGCAAAGACTCCATCTCCTCAACCATTGTACCCATCCTTTTCTCTTTCTCCTGGCTAGTGATAACTCCTTGAAAAGTAGTTAGATCAAGAGATCAAGTCTTCATAACTCAATCTGCTTAGATGCCTTATATTGGTGTGTTTTTGTCAGTCTCTGACTAGATTATAATTCTGCATATCATCTAGAATAGAATCACCAGGTGTTGGATTTGAACCTTCAACTCTCTCAGCTGTTTCTAGATGTTGTTCTAAATCCATCTGCACTGCATCTAAACTGGAATCGTTCCCTTGCACCTTATCTTGATTCTGTTGTAATATGGATTGTTAATCAAAAACTGTATCTCTGCTGATCATCATCTTCTTTGCAATCGGATCCCAAAACTTATATCCTTTCACATCTTTCTTATAGCCCAGAAAGATGCACTTCTTGGATTTTGCATCAAATTTGGATCTTTCATCTCTAGGTACATGCACATAAGCAAAACAACCAAAAAATGTAATTGATCGAAATTAATTGGATTACCTGTCCATACCTCTTCTGCGACATTGTCACCCAACGATGCCTGAGTTGATCTATTGATGACATAACATGTCATATTCACAGTCTCTGCCCAGAAAATCTTAGGTAGCCCTGCATCCAGTCTCAAGCATCTTGCTCTTTCAGTTTAAGGACATGTTCATTCTTTCTGTCACACAATTCTGCTATGGTGTCTTGCGCACTGAAAAAAGTCTCTAAATCACATGCTCCTCACAAAACTTCTGAAATTGTGAATTTGTGTACTCTGTGTCATTATCAGATCTCAAATACTTGATCTTTCTACCAGTTTGGTTCTTCACCTCAGCTTTTCACAGTTTGAATTTAGAGTAAACTTTAGATTTCTGCTTTAAGAAATACACCTAAATTTTCATGAAGAAATTATCAATAAAGGTAACAAAATACTGAGATCCTCCCAATGATGATTCCCTGGCAGAGCCCCATACATCAGAATACACATAATAAAAAATCTCTTTAGTTTTATGTTTTTTCAGTCATAAAATTAAATCTAGTCTGTTGTCCAAGAACACAGAACTTGCAAATATCAAGTTTACAGTTTTTAACTCCATGCAACATGTTTTTTCTATGCAATTTCGTCATCCCACGTTCACTGAGATGACCCAAACGCATATGCTATAACTTTGTACTATCATCATCTGACTTCATAGAATGAACTCTACCTACAGCTGTACTCCCCAATAGTTTATAGATTTGTCTGCAGTTAACTTTCCTTTCATCACCGTTAATGCACCCTTAACAATTCTGATGGTTTCCCTATCCTCATCAGCCTTTGGAATAAAATCATTTTTATGTAAAGTGCCCATGAAAATCAAATTATTCTTCAGATCTGGAATATGTCTGACATCACATAAAGTTCTAACTGTGTCATCATACATCTCAATTTTGACTTCTTCAATACCAACAATATTGCAGTATCTATCATCACTTAGATAAACTGAGCCAGAACTAGTTGACATGTATGAAGTAAACCACTCCTTGTTAGGTGTTATGTGATAAGAGCATCCTGAATTAAGAATCCATGCATCCGTGAACTGAGTTGATGAAACTGAAACCATATCGCCATCACTGCAATTTGAATTGTCACTCTGCACCACATTTACAGACTTCGATGATCCATCACCTTTCTCCCTAGTCTGCTTCTTGAGCTTTGGACAATCTCTCTTCATATGATCTGGCTTCTCACACTTGTAACAATGAATCAATTTTTTGCCTTTGGATTTAGATATATATAAATTTTTTTCTTCTAGAACCCTCTTTTTTTTCTTCCTTCCACAATCCTGATTACCCTTCACATATAAATTGTCGTCATGACCCTGCATTCTGCTTTCGCTGATTGCGAACCAACAATGCTGCAGTAATCTCATCAACTTTGATAGTTTCTTTCTCATATGTAAGAGTAGTCACCAGGTGTTCATCAGAAGAAGTCCGTGAACACAACATAATCATTGCTCTGTCTTCATCCTCAATAGTCACATCAAACTGTGATAAATTTGTGATTATTTGATTGAAATCATTAATATGCTGCTAGATCAGAACATTTTTGCATCCTCAGTCTATACATCTTTTGACTGAAATACAATTTATTCATCAAAGATTTAGTCATAAACTGAGTTTTTCAATTTCTTCTATACCTCCCCTAAAAATTTTAGATTCATTACGCGATACATAACCTTATCTGTCAGACATAGGCATATAGTTGTTGTCGTTCGTTGTTGCAATTCAAAGTTACCAGATGAAAGCTTTCAATATTCCTTATTGGGTCAACAGATCTTTTACTCTTATTTGCCACAATCCGAATTTACCAGTTCCATCGAACTTCACCACCTCGAGTTTTACACCAGAAATTGTCATTTAAAATTAATCATGCAACAAATTATTCTGCAAATTCTTCTGTAATTGGTTGCTCAAAATCTTTCTAAAAAAAGGAACAAAAAAATCCCTTAATTAAGTTTTTTTTTCAGAAAAGCAACAATTTTTTTTGAAAAAAAAATTGATATATTTTCTTAATTAAGCTTCTTTAATTAAGTCCCTCTTAATTAAAATTTTTCCTTTAATTAACTGAATTTTAAAAACTTTCCTTTCTTCAGCCTCCACGCATTCCAGGTTTTCTTCTTTGCTGCCTCCTGCAAAGAAATAAAATCAGAACTTCCAATTTTCTTCTCCACAGCCGCCTCCCGCAAAGGAATTAAATCAGAGCAAAAATTTTTTTGCTCCTCCAACAAAAGAAATCTCCTTTCGCAGCTGAGATTTCCACCAAGATTTCCTTCCTCCGCAAGCAACAAATTTTTCGAATCAGCGAAGGAACAAATCGGTCCACAAATCTTTCACCTCACAACAAGGAAATTTTGCGAATCAGAAGCCGAAAATCGTGCCTCTCGCTTCCAATTTTCACCTCACAGCAAAGGGAAATATTCCTCAAAGATTCCTTCCAATTTCTCCGCTTTTGATTCTTCCTGGTAGCGATTCGTCGCTCTCTTGCTCTTCGAATGTCGCGATCTTCCTTTGCGAACGATCTGTTCAGCCTTTTCAGCGGAAGAAGCCCGCGTCGCTTTCTCTCCGAACCTCAACCGTCAAACTCCTCTGTCGTAGCTGATATTTTCCTGTTAAACCTTCTTCTTTTCTGTGCTGACAAAATTTCTCCTCTTCTGCCCTAGAATATGACTCTGATACCACTTGTTGAGAAATTAAGGTGAAGAAAAATAGAAATCGACACAAATCCAGAAGAACACAAAAAGATTTAATGAGGATTGACAAAGATGCCTACGTCCTCGGGAGCAGAGCGAAGACTTTTCCACTAATCCAGAAAAAGAGTACAAGATACAGAATAGAATAACCTAAGGTTACAAACAGACCTATTTATGACCTTAGAAAGAGCAGAAAAGAAACCTTGAGTACAATATGTAATTACCAAATTACCCATGTGCTGCAACCCCAACCCACATAAGGGAACTCCCCTGATTTGGACAGAATCTTCTGTAGGAAATTTAGGTTGAAGAAAATATAAGAATCGACCCAAAAACAGAAGAAGAACAGAAAGATTTAACGAGGTTCGGCAAGATGCCTACATCCTTGGGAGCGAGCGGCAAGTTTCACTATTTCAGAGGGGCATTTTCATAACCATAAGGTTACACATCTATTTATAGATAAAACCCACAGATAATTACAAACACGTTCTCGCTCCCCCCAACCCACTAATCCAAGAGACACACCTCTCTGTTACAGGGGCACACCTCTCCAATTTCAAGAGACTCCAAATTCCTGGTATATGAGCCATACCTAACAATTCTTCAACTTGGTGAATATTCAGCCCCTTAGGATAAAATCTCCACATTACGAATATCCAGCCCCTTAGGAGAAATACATCATGGAGTTTCTTTTACAATAGTAGGTTGGGCAACCATGCCAACTAGCAACTGCAAGCATTCAACAAGTTCAAGTAACACAAGAAATTGTTGAAAATATCTGGCTTGGTCATCTTTCCTGCTGTATTTTCATCATATGATCCGACAGAGTTAACTTCACCTACGAGTGCACTCCCCAACAGTTTATAGATAATATCATCAGGTTTCATAGCTTGCAATGCCTTCAAATTTTCTTGTTGTGCCAATAAATGTTTCACCCTTGTTTGTCAAAATCCGAAGTTCTCTGTTTCATTGAACTTCATTATCTCGAATTTTATACCAGACATTATCATTTAAAATTAATCATGCAGTAAACTTTTTCTGTCTTGCGTCATAGCAAATCCATACTGCAAAGAAAATCAAATAAACATGAAATTTCCTCTGTCAATTGCAGCAATTTTCCTGCAGTTTACTATGATTCATGAATCAATTTTTTTTACACGAAACACATTTCCCGTTCCCACAAAAATTCAGCTGAAATACTGTGGATACCAGCCAAACTCCACCTGTCATAATTTCTCCTGCGACAACCCTGCGAACGATCTGTGAAATTCGCGAACTCCACTTGTCACAATTTCTCCTGCGACAAATTTGTAAACTCAGCTGGCCGAGCACCATCTGTCGCAACTGCACCTGCCACAACTCCTGTGACAAATTTGCGAACTCCGCTCGTCGAGCACTACTTGTTGCAA
Organism: Phalaenopsis hybrid cultivar; assembly: GCA_002079205.1. NCBI lineage: Eukaryota > Viridiplantae > Streptophyta > Magnoliopsida > Asparagales > Orchidaceae > Phalaenopsis > Phalaenopsis hybrid cultivar. Next base: position 7,595 of record JXCR01141022.1, read on the forward strand.
CTGCACTTACCGCAACTCCTCCTGCGTCAAACTTGCGAACTCCGCTCATCGAGCACCACCTGTCGTAACTGCACATGTCGCAACTCCTCCTGTGAAAAACTTGCGAACTCTATTAATCGAGCACCACCTGTCGCAACTGCACCTGCCGCAACTCCTGCAACAAACTTGCGAACTCCGCTCGTCGAGCACCACCTGTCGCAACTACACCTGCAACAAACTTGCGAACTTCACCAGCATAACACCACCAAATTTCTCTGTTCACAAATGCTCATGTTCGCGGTAACTTGCACACGAACTCCACCTCTCCTAACGTCGCGAAGGTTCGTGAACTGTCGCGCCTCGAAGCCGCGACGCCGCCTCTACCGCGAACTTCCTGAAGTAGAACTCGTCGAGTTGCCGCAACCCTTTATCCAAACTGCTTCGCACCTGTTCGTTCCCGCGAGCCCGTCTGCCTTGTGAACAATCCATAAAATTTGCGAACTCCTCTTGTTCGCCACTGAACTCCTCTCCTCTGTGAAACTGGCGAACCCCTACAGCCCTCTCTCGTGGGCCTTCAACGAATGAAAAATTCTCTTTTTACAGCATATAACGAAGGAAATGCCAAATATTTGATTTCCATTCTTTGGTCTCCAACAAAGAAGATATAAAAAGAAATTCCTTTCTTGAGGTAATTTTTCGTGGGGAATATTCCTCTAGTAGAAAGGAAAGATTCCACATTCCTTTAGCACCCAACACCGAAAATTCTGAAGAAAAGGGAATATTCTTACAGTAACGAACCGAAGCCTTATGTTTCAATGCCTCGAACTGCTGTCGTAACCGCCGACGAACTTCCCCCCGCGCTCCTCTTCCGTGGATCTTCTTCCACACAGGCATTTGCCAAGAACCTTCTTCCGTGCCGCGATTCCACGCGAACTCCCTGGTTGCGGACAGTGATCGAAGCCTAAGCCTTGACCGTGGAACGCTTCCGCCCTTCGCGCGTGAAGTCGTAAACTCTGCTTCGTGCCTTTGATATCGTAGATTCCTGCACCGCACAGCCTCCAAAAATTCGCAAAACTGTCGAACAATCTACTGCCGTCGCAACAAAACTACTCTTGCCTGTCGCAGAATCTCTGCAAATGCCGCAGATATGCCTGTCGCAACCCCTAACGCCGTACGTCGAACGACATTCTCTCTGCCTTGCCGCAAACCACTGGGCGACTTCTTTTTATTAATTCCTGCACCGATCTCCTCCGCACTCGAAAATGACTCTGATACCAATTGTAAGAAATTTAGGTTGAAGAAAATATAAGAATCGACCCAAAAACAGAAGAAGAACAGAGAGATTTAACGAGGTTCGACAAAGATGCCCAAGTCCTTGGGAGTGAGCGATAAGTTTCACTATTTCAGATTCGGAGTTTCATACCCATAGGGTTACACATCTATTTATAGATAAAACCCACAGATAATTGCAAACACGCCCTCGCTCCCCCCAACCCACTAATCCAAGAGACACACATCTCCGTTACAGGAGACACACATCTTCATTACAGAAGACACACCTCTCCAATTTCAAGAGACTCCAAATTTCTGGTATATGAGCCATACCTAACATCTTCCGCTCCGCTCCAGCATCTGTCCTTTATATGGTATATGAGCCATGCCTAACACATTGGGATCGGAGTTGGGGTTACAGGGATGAGACAAAGGGGAGAGGGTGAATTGAGTTAGAAGATGGAAGAAGAGATGGAATGGTAGAATATAAAGGAAATTAGGTTTTGGGTGGTTGTTCAGTATATAGTAAATTTTAGGTGTTGGATATGTAAATACATATGTTTTAAGTGAGAGGTAGGTAAAAAACCCTAATTTTTAATTTTAAGTTGCATCGAGATTCATAATCAATCAAGAGAATTTTTTTTTAATATTTTTTTTTTATGTATTAGCTATATTTAAGGTTAGTATTAGTCGGGCATTTCTATTTGATGTTAAATGTGGAGTTTATATGTATTGGGATTTTGTTAATCATGGCTCAGATAAAATTTTATGCAACAGGAAGTAATTAGAATGGCAGCAATTGTCTCTACGGTAATAATGGCAGTTATAGAAATAATAATGATGGGTGGTACATTTCAATTTAAAGGTAGTTTTATATATATATATATANCAGAATATAAGTGTCATTAATGTCAAATTACTTATAAAAGGAGGCTAGAGAGGCCAAGCAATAGGGAGAAGACAGAATGGTAAATGTAATCATACAATGCTTCTCAATCGAACACACATCAAATGAAGGTAGCTTGGGTCTTAGGTCTCAGCAGTAATAGCTATATTGGAGATAGTAACCCGCAATTAAAAAAGAGAAAATATGGTAGGAGTCAAATTCAAATTCTAATATTGAGGTCTTCGTTGAAGAGTAATGAAAGAACTTGATTTATTTTATGTATATTGCTTTGCATTTTTAGTATCAAAAGAAGGATCAACATTCAATGAAGCTGAAGGTATAGATGTCTCAGTATTGATTTGAGCATATGGTGTGATAAATATCTAAAATAAGAAAAATACTTAGGATAAATGACAATTTCTCTACAAGTATATGTCTATCTCATGTCCTAGAAAAAGGAAAAGAGAACAAATGCTTATTATTTTTTTATCTTTTGTAAATTCTCCATTGCCATTCATTTAACATTGCAGTTGCAATCAATCCAAAGAACATTTTGTGCTTTTGAGTGATATCAATTCTCGTTGAAGTCTACTGTCCATGAAAAATTTTGAAAGAATGTGTTTTCAGTTATGTGAAGTTACAACGAAACTCTTCACAAATAGCATAGCTTTTGCATATCTATCTATGACGTAGTGGTTGAAAATGTACGTGAGTACGAATTATACCCATATATGCTTTGAGAAAAAAGGAAAAGTATAACTCTAAATACATAATTAAATTAACAAGAGAGATTATTTATGGGACATTAAGGGTCCGTTTGAGGCAGCTTATTAGGTGCGGTGACGTTTTGAAAATGCACGTGACCTGTTTAGGTAAACTATGTTTGACAGCTTATGCATTTTGAAAACACTGAAAACAACAATTTCACACCGCACCTATCGAGGTGCGGTGATAGCTTTTTGACAGGGCTTTGATTTTTCAAAAAAAAAATAAAAATTTGTAATATCCACCGCATCTAGCTTATCAGCAGATTATTCAATAAGCTACAGCTGACCCAAACAGACCCTAAAATAGAAAAAAATAATAATTTAGATTGAACAAATAATTAATTTAATATTATTTATTAAACAATCAAGTATTATAATAGTATTGCAATATTATATGTTATCTTTTTAAAGTTCAAATTAAAATTTTGAACTTAAATAGTACTAAAACAATAAAAGGAGATTAATAGATGGTTATTTAGATGAACAAAACGTGTTCATAACAATTAATATATATATTTTTTTTTCAAAGAATTAAGATAAATTGAACTTGATGAAAATGGAGGAATTTTCAAGGTAAAGTGCGATCATTTTTGTATGTAAAATAATTCAAAAAGTAAAAAAATATTAAATATGAATGAAATTAAAAGTTTAATGCAAAAGTAGCTTGATTTATAATCGCATTGAGATAAGATCCGTATAATTAAAAAATTTAAACTGAATTAACTTTTGATATTTTAATGACTTATATTTTATTGGTAAATTTTCTAATTAAAATACAATAATAATAGTAATTTTATAGCATCTATTAAACAAAGCTATTATTTTTTATCTGATATTTTTTTATTGTTTTTATCAACAAATTAGGAAGAAAATGATTTTTGTTCATGTAACGCTTTATTTAAATGATTTCTACCCAAAGACCGGGGTGTAAGTGAGTCAAGCTGACATGTGGATAGGCTCAAGCTCTACTTTATAGTAGGCTTGTGATCGGCGAGCTAACAAACCAATCTCAAGCTAGTCCTAACTCGATTCTTTAGCTCTTGAGCTGATTATTTTAAAAATATATTAATATAAAATAGACTCAAAATATATGACATTTCAAAATTTTATCTTAACGGCATTAAATATATTTAGAAAATAAGATTTGTATTATATATTATGTGATTTTTAATTATTTTTCTATTAATTGTACATTATGTTTGTCATCTTATTATGAAGGTAGCTCAAGTTAATATCATTTTCCTTTTTTTTTAGTAAACAAATAGACTAATGAGTTGGCTCAAACAAGTAGACTTAAGCATGAGCTTGAACCACCCGAACCCGATAAAACGAATAAAATTCAAGCTCAAATTAAGGGTGGCTTGAGCTCGACTCAATTCTTTTACACCCCTATTCAAATATCATAATCTTACTCATAATTCCAGTCATAATTGTTCTTTTTAATTTTAATTAGATGTCTATTTTCTTGGTTAGGGTTTGCAGCCGACGATCAAAGTTGATGATGGCAAATTGGACGAGAAGGATTTGTCCGGCCTTATCGGCGAGGATAGGGACTTAACCGCCGTTGAAGGGCTGCGTCACCTCGGCTCTGCGCCTTTTTAAGTAATATCTATGAGGNTCGGCTCTGCGCCTTTTTAAGTAATATCTATTTGAAGGTTTTAAGACATTTGTTGATCTACATACAGATGTCAGATGGAAAGATGTAGCCATGAAGTTGTGCTCGTCTTTCTAACTATAGCCTTGATAATATTTCATGATCACTAAGCTGACAAATAAATTTTGGACTCAAGCATGTTGTATACTCTCAATTGTTCTTGAGCATGCATGCAAAAGTTATGAAATATCATTTTTTTCTTGGCAAAATTTGAGGGCTTCGATTTTATTTCATTGAAAAATGATTTAAAGTATATAATATGAACAAATAAGAAGAATCAATTACAGGATATACAAATAACAGAAAATAGACTAAAATACTTTTGTCAAAACAGCATGTTGAGAATTTGAACAAGCTATCAGTGAAGCCAAAATTCCAATCCGAGCAGTAGTTTTGAAGAGTCTCTTATCTCGATAAAATATTAGACAAAAGTCAGAAGTAAAATTTCTTCCATAATATCCAAAGCCTTAAAATTTCAAAGTAAAACCATATAAAGATCTAAATCAAATGGAAAAAAATTCCCATTAAAAAATCCAAAATCTCTTATCCCATTAAAGTTTTAAGGAGAGCCTCCACCAAACTTCACAATAGTTAAGCATTTACAAACTCTTAATAGACATCACCAAGCCGAATCAACATAGCAAGCCCAACAACAACACTCTCTTCTAACAACTACAAGATCTCATCATAATCAAGGAAAAAAATAAAGCCTTCAAAAGTCATTCCATCTCCTTATCAGAAAATTAGTTGGTTTCATCTGCGGTGAAATTTGCATCAGATTAGCATCTGAGTATTTGACGCACGTAACGGTGAAATTTTACGTTGGTGTTGTGGCTATTTATGAGTCCGATTTGCAACAAATAAATCAACGCAAAAAGCTTTACTTAAAAACGTCGAAAAAATGCGATGCCAAGTAAACGAAAATGTTGACACAATAGACCTAAAAAGCCCATTCCACATTCTCCATTTCATTTTCTTCTTCGTGCTTCTCCTTCTTCTTGCTATGCTCGCCCGAAACCCTTGCCCTCTCTGTCGCTACCTTTGCCTTCTCGCCTAAACCTTGGTGATACAACTGCCATTATAGCTAGCTTGGGACGGCAAGGAGCGAATCAATAATGTAGAGACCATCAAAACTCCCATATTTCCCCTTGGTTCGCTCTGCTCCTATCAGAAAACACTGAGGAAGGTAAGTTTATTTATGCCATTTTGTTTCATTTTGTAATGTTTATTCAAGAGATAAAGTTTAGAAGTTAGGTATGTATATACATAAGAATTAAATCGTATGAATGACTATCTTCATAAAAATTGAAGCTTTGGCGAGATATGTGTATACATAAGTATTGAGTGGCATGTATGAAATCTATTTTTATAGATAATGTGGTATATATATTTTAAAGTGAAAGTGATATAGAGATGTTATTATTAGAATTAACGGTGATATAGATGGGGATGTTTTTAGTAGAATTTAAGTTAGTTTGTTGAAGTGGAGGAGTGCATCAGGTCTTGTTTCAAAGTGATAATGATAGAAGGAGATGTTATTTGTAGAATTCACATTGGTTGGTTGAAGAGGAGGAATGGATCAATCAGGTCTATTGTTTAAAGTGATGATATGGATGGGGATGTATAAGTAGAATTCAAGTTGGTTGGTTGAAGTGGAGGAATGCATCGATCGGGTTTACTGTTCAAAGTGATGGTGATATAGTTGGGGATGTTAATAGTAAAATTCAAATCAGTTGGTTGAAGTGGAGGAGTGCATCGGGTCTTATTCAAAGTGATGGCGATATTGATGAGGATGCTCTTAGTAGAATTCACCTTGGTTACTTGAAGTGGAGAAATGCATCAAGTCTTTTGTTCAAAATGATAGTGATATAGATGAGGATGTTATTGGTAGAATTCAAGTTGGTTGGTTGAAGCGGAGGAATGCATCAGGTTTATTGTTTAAAGAATAAACCACTTCAAACAGGTGTCATAAATATGGTTGACAAAGTAGTGTCAACTTCACTGGATGAAGTGAACCACTTCAAAGAGGTTTCTGAGGTCATTTTCGTTGATGAGAATTAGCTCTTAAGAACCATTAAGCATAATTATCCACTGTAAATATTGATAAGTATTGACAAATTTTTATTTTTTATAATAGTTGCATTGATTGTAAAGCTACATGTATGCTGCAGAAGAATATTTGTAATTTGAGAGCTTAGATGTATAACAGATTATACCTAGAAAGAACATAATTCAAAGATGAGTTCTTGAATGGTGTTTAGAAAAACATCACAGTTGCCCATTTATTGCTCAGAAAGTAAGTTTCAGTGTTCTTATGCGAAGCACAAAAATCAAGTGTACATGCAAGCTGAATAAGTTAAATTAGATCTTTACCGCAAGAGATTCAAAGAAAATTATTGATACTGGATTGCATATGGTGAGAATCAGAAATTCAATACAATCAAGGAAGTGCCTCAACAAGTTATGGTCCTCCAGTAGAAAAATATGATACCGACACATACAAAAGAATGGTCCATGATGCTCACAAAACTCATTTTGTTAAGAGCATTCTACACGAAAGTGAATCACAAAACAATGAATCACAACTATTTTATGACTTATTGGACATTGCACAACAACCTCAATGAAATTTTGTAATTTTAAAATAATTTTATATTTCAAACCTTCTCACATCTAATCTCTCGGTCCACCATTCCTCAGAAGCATTGATAGTTTGCTTTATAGGATGCCAACTCAAGCTTGTGGATCCTCGCTTTAGCTCTTTCCATTTTTTCCAGTCCTTCTTCAACTGTTCCCATTTGTTCTTAAATTCCATTCTATCATACTCTCTCCTCGTGCTTTCTTTAAACTTTTTATTATGTTCTACCAACATTTCTTGTTAAAATAGGTGGTTGACATACTTCTCAACTCGACCTCTTTGATACAGATGACACAGAATATTAGTATCATCACTTTATTCCAGGTAGTGAACGAACAGATTTCTTTTGCCCTGTCCATCACAACAACTAGCTAATAAAGAGCTAAAGAACATAAATTCAGGGGATATCAATAAAAATTTAAGAAATATAACAATAACCACCATCATCATATTTATCAACACCTCACAAACACCACACCGCGACCTCGGTACCACACCACCTCCTCTAAACCACACACCACTGCCTCCACATCACCAAACACCAATACCAATAACACACCACTCCACCGCCTCCACATCACCTACCTCCACAACACAACACCACCTCCACACAACCTACAACCGACATCAATAGAACATCACCATCATATCACCAAAAACCAACACTAACCCCACACTGCAACCTCCACACCACCTCCACACCACACAACCTTTTCCAAACTACACACCACTACCTCTACACCACCAACCACCAACATGAATAAAACACCACACCACTCCACTAACTCTACATCAACTTCCTCCACATCTCCACACCACTCCACCAACTCCACATCACTTTCCTCTACATTACCTTTCCAAACCATCACACATTAATCAGAGCACACCAACACACCAACAAAATGACACAACAAACAAGATATTAATTTCCCCATGCCAACAATTATAATTGCACCATGCCAACAACCATAATTCACCCTTGACAATTCCACATTTTTTTTTTCCGAAAATCTTTCCACAAGCCAACAATCGTAATTCCCCCTTGTCAAAAATCTCGTTGTTCGCGAACAGTTCATGTTCGGTTCGTCAATGAATTCGTGTTCGATTCGTTTGATAAGTAAACGAGATGAACGTGAACAAATTTTTTTTCGTTCGGTTAGTTAAACGAACCAAACACGAACAGTNTAATGGTGTACGGAACTACATCTAAGAAGATATTCAACCAATTGGTGACATATTTTTTATTAATTAATCTTTAAAATTATAGGTAATGAAGCAGGGGCAGAACCAGGCTTTATTTTGAGTGGTGGTTGGGGGCTCCAAATTGCTTCCCAAGGGCAACGTGATGATGGACAAAATTGATATTTCAGGAAGAGCAAAGACCAAACCGTCCTTCCATAGGGGCTCTAAATTGTTTCCTAAGGGCAATGTGATGATGGACAAAACTGATATTTCAGGAAAAGCAAAAAACCAAACTATCCTTCCATATAAGTAAAAAATAAAAATTGAGGAGAGACAATTGCCCCGCTGAACCCTACACGAATCCGTTGTAATAATCCCGAAATACAATCAATATTTATTATAAAATATATTTATTCATCACATAATAAGTTATATTTTTCATCCTGAGCTAAGCTAAGAACAACAAGTATTAGCATTTGGCTAACATTGTCATGAAAAAAATATAAGCAAAACCTTCTTATCCATTACACGTCGAGGAAGACCCAAATCGGCTTACAAATTAATCCTCGGGGCAACTTTAACGTGAACCTCGTGCCACTCACTTCTCATGCAACAACGTGTCTCAACCCGCCTTCCCTGTCTTTCCTTCTCTTTGTCCGTGTCAAATAAGAATATCTCGGCAGAAGCTGTTGACCTCTTGACTTACAAGATCTTGCCACGCGTATTCTGTAATCTACAAACAAGTCGACACGTGTAAGGATCCCCTTCTCTTCGGCGACACCCGTCCCCAACATGTCACCCACAGCTCCATGTCTATATATCGGCCATTCAAGTTCTTCCTTTTTGTTCCATCTCTGCTTGCCCATCTGATTTGGTTCTGCTGAACTGTTACTTCTATTATTACTCTACTCTATATCTTGGGATTTAAATGGGTACAGAGATGAAAATTGAGAGCAAGTCTTCGATGGAGAAAGAACCACGAACTTTATTCATGGATCAGATGCAGGACGCCAGGGTATGATTTTTCTGTGCTCATGTTCTATGTAGTTTATTTAAGTTTAGATGCTTGTTTGATGGTTGCATTTGTTAGTTAATTTGGTTTTAATTACAGGAAGCAGCTTTGGATGTGCTGAACACCAAGACAACGGAGGAGGCTTTAAGTATTTTCACGGAGGTGGGNCTAATATAGATATTATATATTTATATAATATAACTTACATAATTAATATAATATATTATTTATGTATATTAATATTAGGGATGTCAAACTGACACGTCGTTCGCGAACAGCTCGTGTTCGACTCGTTCATTAAGAAACGAACACGAACAGTGACTTCATGAACAATTTCGAACACGAGCTTATTTCAAACAAACTAAATTTCAAACAAACAGAACACAAACACAAGTTCTGTTCATTCGTGTTCGGTTCGTTTACACACCTAGAGGGGAGAGGGAGCAGAAACCCTAATTTCCCCTTAGCAAGAAAAACTGCATAAAAAACCTGCAAAATCAAAATCACAGCACAATCATGCTCCAATCCATCAACATCACAATATAGGTAAAAAAAAATTACAAAATCAACATCACAACACCATAATTTACTCCTGCCATCAATAATCGCAAAATAATCGCAACACAAATAACACCCATATGCAAAGAATACTTTGGGGATGATGGAGAGCAATGGAACCAAATGGAGCCAAAAAATAGATAGGAGAGGGATAGAAAAAGAAAGGCAGGGTCACCGCAACAAGAGTTGGTTTGGAACTAGCCTTAGCCACCAAGCCACTCAGGGGGGAGCCGAAACCACCACAGTGCCGAAACCAAAAATCACCACAATCAACTTCTATAAAAATCTCCCCAACCCTAACCACCGGAATCACACAGAGGAAGGGAGAATGGGGACGCAAGAAAGGGGCACACGAGATCGGGCGAACACCGGGGTATATTCCAGAAATATGTCATGAATAAAAGCGGTCTGCGCTGATTAAACCTTTTCGATAAAGCATTCCAAACACGAATTCCAAACGGGCTAAAACAGCGGTGGGTAAACACACCCTAGCTTTTAAGCCGAGCCAAACTACCGCCCAATTTATTTGGACTTTTCATCCCATATTCCATATGCTGCACATTCAAACACCGAATTTTGTATCTTAGAAAAATAAAAATTTCCTTTGCATTGTCTCGTCTTGCGTGACGGCTTCCTTCCCATCATCTTCCTCCCCTCTCCAAAAAATATCTCCCTTTAGAAAACACGTGCCACGTATCCAGCTGCACCACCTTTCCTCCACGTAACCCCTTCAATCCCTTCGTTTCCACCTACCTTCCTACCTCCATGCTTATATATAGAGCCTGACCTATTCTTATATCCCCACCTTTCCCTCTCAATATCTCCTTCTCCATCTCTTCTTCTTCTCTTTTGGAATTGATGAAAATTGAGAGAAACTTATCAATGGAGAAGGAACCCCGAACCCTATCTGTGCGACAGATACAGTGCGCAAGGGTATGATCTTTTGTTACTAATTGGCTTTTTTTTAAATAATCACATGCATGTTTCATAGTTGTAGTGCTTAATTACTATTATTTTATCAAAGGAAGCAGCTTTAGAAGTTCTCAGCACCAAGACAATGGAGGAGGCTTTAAGTATTTTCATTGAGGTGAGTTTAATTGTAGTTGTTTTTTCAGCTGTTTCTCTCCTAATACTTCTCTTTTCTATGTAATAATATGTTATGTAAATGGGAATAGATGCCTTCCCAATTTTTTACCTTTTAATTTCTTTAGCTCGTTTGTTCATATCATATACTGCATGAAGCCTACCCATAATTTAGCTATATACCATTTTGTCAAGACCAATGCTTTGACGACAGCAATCTTAGACACATTCTGTGCTCTTTTGCAATTATTATTTACAATTTGCTATTGGAAGTGGAGATACGTGCAGTATAGTGGCCTTATTTTATCAAAATACATCATAATATTACCAATAACTAGGGGTGTAAAGGAATCGAACACGAACGAACAGAACTTATGTTCGTGTTTGGTTCGTTTGAAATTTAGTTTGTTTGAAATAAGCTCGTGTTTGAAATTGTTCGTGAAGTCACTGTTCGTGTTCGTTTCTTAACGAACGAGTCGAACACGAGCTATTCGCGAACGACGAGTCAGTTTGACATCCCAAATATTAAAATATATAAATAATTTATTATATTACTTATATAACTTATATTATATAAATATATAATATCTATATTAGTATATTAC
>JXCR01141022.1:19341-49255 GCA_002079205.1 Phalaenopsis hybrid cultivar
TATATTACTAATATAGTATATTAATATACTATTATTATTATTATTTTCTTATATATTATAATTTATAAAATTTAATTTTTTGAATATCATAAATTTTTTATATATAATTATTTTAAATTATTTTATATTTCGAACAATAACGATTCAAACACGAACGAACGCATCACTGTTCGTGTTTGGTTCATTTAACTAACCGAACGAAAAAAAATTGTTCATGTTCGTCTCGTCTACTTATCGAACAAATCGAACACAAACTCATTGACGAACCGAACACAAATTGTTCGCGAACAACGAGCTTTTTTGACAGCCCTACCAATAACACCTTCAATAACACCATCTACATATATTCTGGTACATTTGAAAATAAATATATTGAATAAATATTTATATGCCTATTTTGAATTATTTTACTATTTATTTATCCTGAATTCCTAATAACTTAATACTTCTAATCACAGACATAATTTATCAATATAATTGAATTAGGTGTTTATTTTCTTGATTAGGGTTTGCAGCCTGTGATTTACAAAAATAATGAGGGCAAGATGGAATTGGAAGATGCGGATTTATCCGACTTCATCAGCGAACATGAGAGCTTTCTTGTACTCGAGGAATTCCGTGACATTGTCTCTGCACCATTCTAATTACAAAGAATATGAAGGTTTTGGACATTTGTTGATTTACAAAAGAAAATTCATACAGATGTCATTTTTAAGATTATGTTTTGTGTAACTAAGTATGTCTGCTTAATTACTGCGGTGGTATTAAATTGACCATTACCGATCTGAGAGTTAGATTTTGCAGATATTTTAAGGAGAGGAAAAGGTGGGAAGCATTAATGTTTAGATTTAGTACTATAACTTATTAGCTCTGATGCATCCCCAAAAATACTTTAATCAGACACGAAGCTTGATGCACCAGGGGAATGATTGCTTACACTTGAATTTATAACCAAATGTAATGTCTCTGATGAACTAATTGATCATCTAAAGTGCTCCTATCTAAGTCCAAGTAAACTAAGATCAAGCATTTAAAACATGATAAGACATTTTGAGACATATTTTGAAGGATCAAATATTTTCAAATCATACAAGTTTATAGTCAAATTAAACCTCTTGACAAGATAAATCGAACGAGTCTGAGAGTGCTTAATTTTAATATTGTTATTTTATGCAAATACCCATGAAAATATCATTCAATCAAGAGAATCACTCTGTGTCTTCAGATGTTCAAGATTCAAGCAGTATTTATGAAATATGTCACTAATATATCTATAAATAGAGTCACACTCTATTCATAAGAGGGCGCCCGAACCTGGATGAGAAAACTAAAGGGAGTTTCAAGTTCTTGAGGATTCTTGAGCTTCATGATCGTATGACTACTTTCTTTGGGCTCACTACAGGATTTATGTCATTTAGCGTTAGAAAAATTCGATGCTAAAATGTGGAAAATTTGACGGTAACACATTTTAGCATTAGATTTTCATTATTCAAAGCGTTATGTTAAAAGGGGGGTCGGTAAAAGAATTTGTGTCGAAATAAGTCGACGCTCATTGTTTGCGTCAACTATAACGTCCACAACATTCATCGTTAACCGGTTATAAGTCTCCCAGATGTCGTTTTTGCGTCGAAATTGGTGAATGCATTTTTGCATCGTTTTAGCGTGACATGGTATCGAAGTGCATCAGAATGATTGAAGGGTTAGTGTCGGAATTACCGACACAAATCTGATGCAAACCTATAACAAAAAAAAAAAAAAGAACGATCTGATTTTGACAATTTGCAAACAAAAAAATGAATATCACAAAGATTTACTTATCCATTATCACAACTCAAAATTTATAACTCAAATGAGTACCAACAATGAAAAAGAACCTAATGTAACTAGTATTAATCTAATTTCTAAAAATTACACATCTAAGCTCATAATATAGGTTCACATATTAACAAAAAAAAAAACATCAACTCTTAATCATCTTTCTCTCCCTCCTTCTCCTATATATCCAAAAACTCATAGGCCGCTTGGCCCAACGATTTGCAATGCTCTATGTCAAACATGCTATGAAATCCTCAACTCTCTTCCTGCAGTCCTTCGCACATCTGACCATTCTTCTGACAGAGTTCTTCATTCATGGCAGTGACCTGCCTGACAAGCTCCTCATAATCCTCCTGCACTAAGCATGAGCCACCCACAAGAGAAAGACAGAGCTCAGTCTTGAATGTTACACCCTCCCTTTCTTCTTCTCTGTCATCTGCATCTATAGCTCAATATGAGATAGTGCAGTGGTAGTCTGACCATCACTATTGCTCGTGAATGTCAGTGTGGCTGGTCAACTACCTCTCCCGAAGCTACTCATAATCCTTCTACATAAATAAAATTAATGGTTAATTGTCATTTTTAACATTAAAAGTCAAATAAACACATTAAAAAAATTATTTTGTTAACTTTCATTGGCATGTTTAGCAAGTTTGGAGACCCAATGTTGTGTCCTCGGGAGTTGATGCCTCAAAAGATGCAACTCTACAGTGGAGGACAGTCAAACAAGCTCATTTTTCTATGTAGCCATAAATTATAATTAGTCTTACTTTAAATGAGATAGTTATATCATGTGCAGGTGAATTGAAGAGTTGTTTCAATGTATGAATATTTTGAATCATGTAAAAAATTCTTCTTCGTTCTTCTTGGTTTTTACAGAGTCATCAGTTATGTCTAAAATGTTGATCAATAATTTGCTCACGTCATTATTATTTGTATGTTTGAGTTAATTAGTATAACGTTCTAAATAATAACAAAGAACATAACTAAGATTAATGGAAATCATACTCAATAATTGGCAACATGTATAATATCACCAACCCTTACATTTTTATAAATATGCTAATTATAATAAAAAGTTTAATGAAAGAGTTGCCATTTATCCATGGGTCAAGAAAAAAAAATTATAGGTACTAAACGATAAATAATGACACCCATATGTGTATTTTAATAAAAATAAGCTATACTTTATTCCAAAAATGAGAAATTTTGGTATGCCGATAATTCCCAATAGAGCCTTTCAATAAAGTCCATCATTTAGAAAGTAGAGAGGGATAGATATGATTCTTCCAATAACATTCATTTCAAATAAGAAGCTCAAATTTTAAGAGGAAGAATAGAGCACCTTTAAATTTAAGAAGTACAATTTAAAATCATGAAATAGTATTCAACCTACTTGCTACACCCCCACTATAAAGAAATCTAAAAATCATTGTTATAATATTTTTTAAAATACATTTTTGTAAACAATGTTTTATAACCTAATAATGGACATATTCTTAAATGATATAATAAGCTAATATCTCCCACCATATAATGAGATTTTACATTTTCATCCATCAAGCCACTTATAGAGTCTATAAAAAATAAGTTACAACCCTTCTAATTAGTATCCTAGTGAGAGATAAAAGATCCCCAAGTTATTTCTAAGAAAAGAGCAATGAATTCATATAAAAAAAGAGCAATGTATTCATATAAAAAATCTGACCATTTCATTATGGTTATTTATTGATTTAACAAAAGAAATTACAAAATTTGCTTAGATTAGCAAAGTGCCCCATACATTGGCTAAATAAAAAAGCACCCTATATGATTACACATGCCTTAATATCACTATAAAGAACATTGGCAAATCTCAACTGGTCAAAAAGAGAATCATCAAAGGACCTTCATATATTTATTCTCTATAAGACAAGAAAATATTAACACTTCAACATTATTCTTGACTATATCATTCTGATCTATAATATATCCCTTAAACTACCCCATTTATGTTCACATATAATAGAGCAATGATGATACAACCAACAATTCAATCAATAAAGACTGCATTTATTCACTTGCCAGTTGATAATTATAACATAAATATTCCATAAAACCAACAAAATTAAGAAAAAGAGTGCATGGAAGCCCTTAATCATGTCAGAAATTGATATAGTATTTTGTACAATATCCCTATCATTCATATGACAATAATTAAACGCCAGCATAGATTTTCCTGAAAAAATCTCACTAAGGTTCCGTTTGAGGCAGTTTATCAGTTGTGGAGATGTCTTGAAAACACCTCCTCACCGTTTGAAAACTGCGTTTGAGCAACTTATCCAAAAACGCAGTTAGTTTTTTACACTAAACGCGGAAGACAGGTTGATCCCCACAGTCTGCATTTCCAGATAAGCGGCTTATCTGAACAAAGCACAAGCTGCCCCAAACACACTCTAAATTAAAATCGTTGTGTATATCCTCCCCAATTATACGGATACGCCCCACCACCACCCACCGGAAACTTCCCCTGCATCCCGTCCCTCGCATACTGTTGCCACATCATCTGCTCCTCCACAAACAATCTTTGTTTCTTCTCCAACTCCGACATCTGCACCCACGGTGGCGGGGCTACTACTGCCGATGCTGCGAATGGGTCTCCCGATCCCCTGGAGCTGANCCCCTTCGACATTATTCGTGACTATATCATTCTGATCTATAATATATCCCCTAAACTACCCCTTTTATGATCACATATAATAGAGCAATGATGATGCAACCAACAATTCAATCAATAAAGTCTAAATTTATTCACTTGCCAGTTGATAATTATAACAGAAATATTCCATAAAAGCCAACAAAATTAAGAAAAAGAGTGCATGGAAGCCCTTAATAATGTCAGAAATTCATATAGTATTTTGTACAATATCCCTATTATTCATATAACAGTAATTAATCACCGGTATAGATTTTTCTGAAAAATCTCACTAAGGTTCCATTTGGGGCAGTTTATCCACTGCGGCAGCGTTTTGAAAACAACACCTTACCATTTGGAAACTGAGTTTGAGCAGTTTATCCAAAAACTCAGTTGGTTTTTTACAGTAAACGCAGAATGCAGGTCAAACCTTACAGTCCGCATTTCCAGATAGACGATTTATCTGAATAAACACAAGCCGCCCCAAACACACCCTAAATTAAAACCGTTGTGTATATCCTCCCCAATTATATGGATACGCCCCACCACCACCCACCGGATACTTCCCCTGCATCCCGTCCCTCGCATACTGTTGCCACATCATCTGTTCCTCCACAAACAATCTCTGTTTCTTCTCCAACTCCGACATCTGCACCCACGGTGGCGGCGCTACTGCTGCCGATGCTGCGAATGGGTCTCCAGATCCGCTGGTGCTGATGGCGCAGCCATCCGCTGGGGCCGGCAGTGCTAGCATCCCCTGCACCGGCTGCCCTACCCCGGTGGTGTTTCCTGCAACTCTAGCTTCTGTCGCCGCCGTGCACTGGCTGTACATTCCTTCGAGCATCAGCATATCAAATCCGCCGGCTAGCGCCGGCTTTTTACCATGGAAGTTGCTGGCGGATTCAACGAGCGCTTTCTCCCAATCCTCTGTCTCTTTGAATGGCTCCCAAGGCTGCGCCGCCACTGTTTCCGTTGGAATGCCGTCGAACAGCGCGAGGGCGAGGCTGTCTGGGTGAGCTTCGTTGGTTGCTGCGTCTTCCTGGAAAGAAATGTTGTAGATCAGCAGGAACTGAACTAGAAAAGAATCAGCTTGTTTTCCATTTATTCAGCCACAGCAATCTAACTGGAGCAATAAGCAAACTTGATTCTTTAATTATGTGAATTTATAGTTATTAAATTTCGATTTCTAAGATAAATATTCGATTGAAATGCTCTGATTTCACTGATTTCGACAAGATTATAGTTGATTTGAAAAATACATATTTTTTTTTCCTTCAAACTAGCAACATAAAATAATTTTTTATGCACTCCCGACGAGTTAAACGCACAATGATTTTGAAGTCAATTATTCAAACACTCATAACTCGATATTTATAATAATATTATTCACACACACACATATTAATTTACATACAGACACAAAACTTATGTTTTTATATACCTAACATGCTCAATATATAAATATATAGGCATTAAGCGGTATGTATATATGNAGAGCAATAAGCAAATTTGATTCTTTAATTATGTGAATTTATAGTTGTTGAACTTCGATTTCTAAGAAAAATATTCGATTGAAATGCTCTGATTTCACTGATTTCGACAGATTGTAGTTGATTTGAAAAATATATATTTTTTTCCTTCAAACTAGCAATATAAATATTTTCTTATGCACTCCTGACAAGTTAAACTTCAATGGTTTTGAAGTCAATTATTCAAACACTCATAACTCCTTGATATTTATAATAATATTATCTAACTTCATTAGTACAATAAATTTATAACATATAATTTCATTTTTAGTAAGCACTCAATGATTTTGCTACTATTATTTTTTTTCATTTATGCATTAAATTTACAAAAAAAATTAACTTGTATGCGACAATTTATTTAGACCACGCGCACGCCGTGCACGCACACGGGCACGCGCGCACACACACAGCACACGCGCACACACACAGCACGCGCGCACGCCCACACACACACACACACACCCACACACACACAGCACGCGCGCGCGCCCACACACACACACACACACACACACACACATATATATATATTAATTTACATACAGACATAAAACTTATGTTTTTATATACCTAACATGCTCAATATATAAATATATAGGCATTAAGCGGTATGTATATATGTAAATGCTCCTAATTTCAATGTGATGTTAAAAGTGATAGGCATGTAAATATAAAACTTAGGCATTAGATATGCAAAAACATAGGAATTGTGCGTTATAGATGTAAAAAGTTTGTTTTTTTCTGGAGAAATTTACATGCATATCACACAAGTCTTATGTATTTACAAATCATACATATAAACTTTCATATTTAGACGCATAACACTTTGATTCTTTAGTTTATTCATGAAAATATCTTTTTGACTTTAAAAACATATTTAAGTGTTTTTTTAAATGTGATATTAAAGTCTTGACCTTTTTGCATGTAAATGTGAAAGTATAGGTGTGATATATAAATACATAAGAATTGTGTGCTATGTCCTCAAATGCCGCCATTTTCCCCCGCCAACTTACCTGAAGATTGAGAAAATCTGCTAATTTCTCCTCCGCAACTGCGGATGCCGCCGTNAATATCATACATCTAAACTTTCATATTTAGACGCATAACACTTTGATTCTTTAGCTTATGCATGAAAATATCTTTTTTACTTTAAAAACATATTTTAGTGTTTTTTAAATGTGATATTAAAGTCTTGACCTTTTAGCATGTAAATGTGAAAGTATAGTTGTGATATATAAATACATAAGAATTGTGTGCTATGTCCTTAAATGCCGCCAATTTCCCCCGCCAACTTACCTGAAGATTGAGAAAATCTGCTAATTTCTCCTCCGCAACTGCGGATGCCGCCGTTTCTGGTTCGGCTGCCAATTCGACCAACTCCTTCCCACTTTCCTCCACCTCCTCCGGTGGCTCCTCCGGCGGCGGCGCCTGAAAGACCTTGACATTCTTCACCGCTCGAACAGCACTATCATGTTCTTGTGCCGATGAGCGACGAGAGAGCTGGGGATCCGGGAGCGATGAGCGGTCTCGAATGAAGTCCTCCATAACCCTAAGATTGTTATCAGTGATGTGTTCGATGTCCGGGTAATCGGAGGGGCGAGCAATGCCGGCAGAGCGCGACCATGAATGGAAGGATTCGAGCTCCTCAAACTGCTTGGAGAGCTTGGAGAAGAGATCGTGGACGCGGACGCAGTCGGGAACCAGAAGCTCCGTGAAGCGGTCCACGAAAGCGGAGGTGATCTCCGTCAGATCCAGGTAAATTTGGAAGCTTTCCTTCACCACAGGGTATAATGCCATGGCTACGATTCTGTTGTCCATCGCAACCCCTGCTTAGGCATATTAAGAGCAAATAAATCTACATCATTGTCATTCTTATTCTTTTTTCTAAATTAAATTCCTAGGGCGCATAATGCAAAATCCTAGAACAATCAAAATTACAATTTTCCATTAATTACCAGTTGGGCGGCACGCGAGCAATCGGTCAAGCAACATCTGTAGATGGTGCGCCTTCANAAATATGTACATGCACCTTCGTGTTAAATTGTTGATCTTTTTTTTTGCAATTGCAGTTTTTTGTTTTTTTCTAAATTAAATTCCTAGGGCACATAATGCACAATCCTTGAACAATCAAAATTACATTTTTCCATTAATTACCAGTTGGGCGGCACGCGAGCAATCGGTCAAGCAACATCTGTAGATGGTGCGCCTTCACCAAAAGTCGGTCAGCTTTCATCTCCCTCACCGGTGTCGACCTTGCCGGAGTCGCCGGACCTTCCCCATCTTCCCCCTCCTCTTCCCTACCCATCCTCCTCCATCCCTGCCATCCCACCGTCGCCGACACCAATGTCGCCGATCCCCCCCTGTATCTCCTCCCCAACATCTTATACTCCAATCTCTCATCAAGATACCTCGCATAAGTCCTCACAAACGCCGAATAATCCCATCCTTCTGACCTCGATCCCGCGTCCCTAAAGTCTGCCATGTTAAGCATCCGCGTGCCGCGCCTCGTCCCGAAGAAAATCTCCCGCTCGTAGGCTGGATCTCCGTCGGCGAGCAGGCGGTGGATGAGCACAAGCGCCTTGAGAGCGACCGCNCGCCATGTTAAGCATCCGCGTGCCGCGCCTCGTCCCGAAGAAAACCTCCCGCTCGTAGGCTGGATCTCCGTCGGCGAGCAGGCGGTGGATGAGCACAAGCGCCTTGAGGGCGACCGCCCAGCTCCTGGTTTTGCCAAGTCGGCGGGAGAGGAGAGCCACGCATGCGGCTATGTTGGTGCGGGAGTAGGATGTGAGGGAAAGTATCTCTCGGACGTGCTTCTCTTCAGCGGGGTACTCGTCATGGCGAGTTGCTTTCACGATGGCGACCTCAAGCTCCGCGAGTGTTGTGCTGTTGCTCACTTTGGCGAGTCCTATGCTTGTTTGATCTTTAACTGCGCCGAGGGCTTTTCGTATTTTGCTTGGTGCCATGTTTTTCTATTGTTTCTGCCTCTGTTTTGGTAATGTGTGGTGGGTCGTCGTTCTCATGTGGTTTGGGTTATCGAGAAAGGGAGGAGGAAGGGAAAATGAGGGAGGGAGATTGAGCAATGGCTTTTCCTCTCATTCTCTCATTCTCTCTTCTCTCCTCCATTTTGTTCGGTTTCTTTGATTTTTTTTGGAGAACTTGTGTTCATTTTGATTTGTTGGTTTGCGGTGTTCTGTTTTCCTTCGGTGGATGGGAGGGGTTGGTTGGCGCCTTGTTGGATTTAGTGGACATGGCGGGTCGGGTTATTTAGGAGAAATTGAGGTTGACTTTGTTTTCCTTTCTGTTTTTGTCCCTCGATTTGGTTCCGATGCTGAGAAAAGTGGCATTGAGATTTCACATCCATATCACAAATTTTATCCATTTAAGCTTTCGCCTGATTTTTTGAACTATCAAAATTCATATTTGCATGTACTAAAATCAAATTTGATATCCAATTTAATTTTTTATTTTGAGAAATTTGCTTGCATATCATCACATATTTCTTATGTATTAATATCTAAAGTTTGATATTTATATTTATAAAACTTTGGTGTCTTAACCTATACAAGAAGAATATATATTTTTCTTTTGAAAAGTTAATAATTATGTGGTTTTAGATGTGATATTAAGGATTTGGGTGCTATGTGAGTAAATAAGAAAGTTTAGGCGTTAGATCTTAGATATATAAATACATAAAAATCGTGTGGTATGTAAATGCTCTGTACACCTAATTAGCATAAATTTTAGTAGAATATACTTTTCAATCTTTTTCATCAGGTGTAATAATTGATCAGAATTTTTCTGTAGGAAAGCATGCAACAACAAATAATAGGAGTTTATTAGTGTATATCAATTATATAAAAAGACGAGTTAAACATTTAAGAGATACACATGCGCTCTTATGCTCTCTTTTAAATCTACCTCTAATTAGGTCTTTCCCTACTATATTGTGTGTGTTTGAGCAACTAAACTAATACTTGTTGCAAGCCTATAAAAGTTTCCTTAGGCAGCACTAATATTGCAGCCACAAGAATCTGTTAGATATTTTAAAATTACTTAAAATTAATTATAAAAAATTCATGTTACCTCAAACACTTTATATCGTTTATNGATTTGCTCTAAAAAACATAGTTATTCACTTAAAATTGTCTATGAAAAAAATCCCTTTTTTGTTCTATTGTAAAATGCATGGTCACCACGTTAATTATTGTTTTACATTAAATCTCAAATTTAAATGGCAACAGGACGATACCATGGATGCCTGAAAGTGGATTAGGGTTAATACAAATACTACAAAGTTGTTCACTTGATCTTGAAGATATGAATGGTAACCATAATAATGTTATTCTTCATGGTACTCTTGCTAACCATCAACCCGTCGATCCTTACTTCTCCAATGAAGCATCTCCTAATTCGCCAAAACCAATTACTTCTTTTCATGATAATATCAATGTTGCAAAATTTGGAAATGAATCTTTTGTTCAAAACCTTGTAAAAAGAAGGATAGCAATAATCTCCAACTTTCCTCAAACAATGTCCCTTTTCTTCAACTAATTTGTGTTAACAATCTTGTTCCCTCTGCCCCATTTTTAAACAAAGGGGAATCAAATCATAACCTTGAAGAATTAGATGACCTTATTCTTGATAAGGAAGAAGATGAACTGGGGGATCCACCAACTCCCAAAGCTCTTAGCATGATCACATCACCTCCATTCATTTTCTTGAACCTAGATAAGATGACGAGGTTTTTGGGATAGTCACTCAAATCAAAACTAACAACTCCGTTAATACCAATATTCCTTCACTGAAAATCATTCACCTTACCACTTCTCTTCTCTAAAATTAATTAGTGTTTACTTGTTTGCACTGGAATATTAGGGGTGTTGGCTCCTTGGATTCTAGAATAAAACTTAACAATCTTCGTAGAATTCACAATATTTATGTGATTTTTATTATTGAACATATGGTTAATTCCAACAAAAAGATAGATGTTGCCAATATTATGGACTTCCAATTTGCCTCCTCAAATTGCTCTAATAAATATGGATTTTCTAGGAACATTGGATGGATTTTGTCATTATATGTGATAAACCAGATCCTTCATACTATCATTGTTGCTCCTTCTAATATTATTTATTGCTCATTTACTTATGTTAGCTCTATTGTATCTATTAGAATGAAGCTTTGGCAAACTCTTAAACAAATTATTGGGGATATTAATGGTCCTTGGTGTATGTAAGGTGATTTTAATTGCATTTTTTTTTTTTGCCATATAAACATCTTGAAGGGACTACTCCATCTACAAGATCAATGAAATATTTCAATGATGTTATTTTGGATTGTAGTTTGACTGATATTGGCTTTATTGGTCCATCCTTCATTTGAACCCACAAGAGGTTATGGCAAAGACTTGACTAACTCCTTTTTAATAGCCAATGGATTATTGTTTTCGTTGATACTTCTGTTGAACACCTTAGCCACACTTTGGTCGATCATGCTTCTCTTTTCCTTACTATTTTTCAATATCATCATCCCAACACTGATACTTTTCAATTTCAAAATATGTGGTTGAATACCCCTTCCTTCTTCAATGTTGTTTCTCAAAATTTAGAAGGCTCGTAGGTTATGGCTATGGTATAAACTCGAAAGGCTAAAGCAAGCTCTAAGTTGTTGGAATAAAAATCATTTTAAAAATCTATTTCTTAACATTTCAGGAGCTAAATAAAAATTCATTAAGCTTGACAAAAATAAGATCATTAATCATAATGATACTAAATGGTAACCTTTTGAAGCTCAAGTAAAATTATGTAAGCTTTATCATCTCGAGAAAATTTACTAGAAGCAAAAAGATTGAAGGATTGAATTTAGAGGATTAAGGAATGAGATCAATATCTCTATGAAGATCAACAATTGTTGTGTCTTTTAGTAATTATTCCTCTCAATTTCTAAAAGATCAAAATCCTCAACTTCATCTCATTAATCATCACTTTATTTCTCATGTTATCAAGGACTTTGATAATACTTATATTTAACGTGGAGGAAATACATGATGTTGTCCAAATCCATGAATTTTGATTCCATTGTCTGACCTGATAGTTGCACTTTCATCTTTTTTTTGAAATGTTGGAATACTATTAAAGAAGATAATTGTAATTCGGTTATTGAATTCTTCCAATTCCATAAATTATTTACTTCCACCTCCCTTTTCCTTAACACTAAAACCTTCAATCCTCAACAGTTGGACAATTTCGCCCTATTAGCATTTGTAACTTTTTTCAATAAATTGATTTCCAAAATTTTAGCGAATCATTTATATTACCAAAATGCATATCTCTTAACCAAATAGGGTTTGCTAAAAGAAGGGCTATAAATGATAACATTCTTCTTGCTCAAGAACTTGTTCATGACCTTGATATAAAAGCTCAAGGGCATAACATTACTCTTAAACTTGCTATATCTAAGGCTTATGATAATATAAAATGGTCTTTACTTTACCAAATCCTGCAACATTTCCAGTTTAATGAGACCTTTATAAATTAATCTCAAACTTCATCAATAACTGTTGATTTTCCATTCTTATTATTTGGAAATCATATGGTTTCTGCAAATTTGATAAAGTTTTATCATAAGAAGATCCTTTATCGCATGCTCTCTTCATCTTCGTTGCTAAATATCTATAAAAAAGTTTTAACATTCTTTACTCTAAAAAAGTTAGTTGTCACTACAGATCTATAAGTGATTTCATGATCTCTCATCTTAGTTTTGCATATGATTTTACTAAATTTGATAATGGTTCTTACGTGGCTATAAAACTCATTATAAAAGTACTAGAGAAATTGTAACAACTTAGTGGCATTTAGATCAATAACAATAAAAATTGCTTTAATATTGCCAAATCTTATAATCAATTTAATGAAATAAAATATATTCATAATTTTTCTACTAAATTCCTTTTGATTAAATATCTTGGAGTCCCCATATATAAAAGTAACAAGCAAACTCTTCTTTTTGATGAAATTATTACTTATGTCAGGAACAAGTTGGCTAGTTGGGACTTTCACATGCTTTCTATGGAAGGTAGACTTACTTTGATTAAAGTGTGATATGCTCTCTTCCTATTTATATATTTCAATCCATAAATCCTTCTTCCACCTTTTGTCTTAAGATTGAAATTCTTATCAATAGTTTTTTGGGGCTCTTCTAACCTTCAAAATACCTTCCTTTGGTCGACTTGGTGTAAATTGTGCTTTATAATTCATGAAAGTGGTTTAGGATGCAAAACATTCCTAAATTTAGCTTGTGAATTTTCTTTTAAGATTTGGTGGACCTTTAGAAATGATCAATCTTTGGGCTTAATTCAAAATTAGAAAGTACATTCAAGGTATTCACTTGACCTTAGACTATTATAGAAATGGTGACTCTTCCATTTGGAGGAGTATGCAAAGTTAAATGGGTTGTCGAAGTTATAATTTCTTGGGCCTCGGGACAGTTTTTTTTTTTTTTTTTGCAAGATAATTGGCTTGGGATCGAATCTTTGGATTCCCTCACAAAGTCTCTTTGGACTTCCTCTCTTAAAGTTTGTAAACTCATTACTTCTTATTAGAACGTGCACTTACCTTTTGAATTAGTTCCCAATTTCAATATTCATATAATCACTCAAAGAAAGTTAGACGTGATTAGCTCTGATAAAATTATGTTCATCTTATCTCAAAATGGTAAATTTTCTCTAAAAGCANATGCACTTACCTTTTGAATTAGTTCCCAATTTCAATATTCATAAAATCACTCAAAGCAAGTTAGACGTGATTAGCTCTGATAAAATTATGTTCATCTTATCTCAAAATGGTAAATTTTCTCTAAAAGCAATTTAGGAGCATATCATGACCAAGAAACAACCTTCCAATTTATTTAAACACATTTGGGGAAAAGCCATTTTCTATTATTTTTTGGAAAATAATTCAAGGTTTCTGCATGTGGACTCTAATATCCAAAAGAGACATATACCTTGCCTTTTTTTTGTCAATGTTGCTCGCAAATTGNCATCATATAATTCTATTATTTTTTGGAAAATAATTCAAGGTTCCTGCATGTGGACTCTAATATCCAAAAGAGACATATACCTTGCCTTTTTTTTGTCAATGTTGCTCGTAAATTGAAATATCAATCATCTATTTGTTAGTGGTGATGTTGCTACTAAAATTTGGATTGGATGGTTGTCATTTTTCAAAAAAAATACTTGTAATCCTTCATTATCCTTAAAAGAGCTCGTTCAACAATGGTTGTTAATTTCATATACCCTTTTAAAATCATATTATTAGTATGCTCATATCTCTTATTCTATGGTTCATTTTGGAAGCGAGGAATTATTCTAAACATATAAACATAAAAAAAAAATCATCATGTTGTCTTATCTAATATTTTAAATAGAGCTTAACAACTTTATGCCTTCAATATAATTGATCTANATACTTGTAATCCTTCATTATCCTTAAAAGAGCTCGTTCAACAATGGTTGTTAATTTCATATACCCTTTTAAAATCATATTATTAGTCTGCTCATATCTCTTATTCTATGGTTCATTTTGGAAGCGGGAATTATTCTAAACATATAAACATAAAAAAGAATCATCATGTTGTCTTATCTAATATTTTAAATAGAGCTTAACAACTTTATGCCTTCAATATAATTGATCTAAATTTCTTTAAAGGAAGTAATTATGTTGTGTATTCAGGCTAGGGATTTTTATGAGCCTNCATATGTGACTGTTTTCTTATATCAATATTATGAATGTTGTATTTCTTTTTGTTGGTTGGTATATCCATAATGCAATGGATGTGCTTTTCTTATTGCTTTATATTAGATGTCTTATTTTATTATGCACTAATTCCTCTAGCTTATTTTCAATGATCTTGGGTTTCAAACCGTTTTAGCATCCCATTTGGTTTTAAACTTCTTTATCTTTGTCTTATCTTATGATCATTGGAGTGGTATCAATATTGTGGTATATTTACTTTTAATAGATTTCATATCATGATCATCTAATTATCTCTTATTATATATTACGAGTTGGTTTCTTTGCCATTTCCTTGGCACGAATTCAATTTACTTGTTATTATTGAATCTTTTTTATGCTTTCTTCTCTATCTTTTTTAATGGTTGTGGCCTTTGAATGTTTTTGGTCAGCTTTTGACAACTTCTGATATTNATTATTGAATCACGACGTACAACACAGAGTAATGAATCACTGTATAGAGTAACAAAATATCTTATAAGAAACATACCCTGAAGACAATATAATAATACATCCCAAATATGGTGCAATGACACACCTCTCATATAGTGCAACGATGTACCTTGAAGGCGGTCTAACAACGCACCTTCGATACAATGTAACTCCACACAATATCTGTTTATAGCCTCTGCAATCATTGTATAATGGCATTCCCTAGACTACTATAGTTATCTCCTCACGCAGCTCTCAACTCCAACCTCTGCGGCCTATGGATGTTATTACATCTCCCCGCGATGGCTTATGTGACTAACTACGATCTACGTCGTCCACAACTCATGTAACTCTCAACCCTGACATCTGTGGTCTACAGGCATTATTGTAGCTTACAACTATGACCTACGTGACCTATTATGGTTAATGTGGTTCACAACTCATGCAGTTCCCAAATATAGCTTTTGTGAGCTACAAACGTTGTCACAGTTCACCACAATGACATTCGCAACCAACTATGATCTATGTGGTCCACAGCTCATGCAACTCCCAATTCCGACCACAACTCACACAACTCCACTACTAGCACTCATATAGATTTTATAGCAACTCTCCATTTTTGGACCTACATGGTTCATAGCTTCTGCAGCTCTCTACTACGGCTTATGTGGCCAACTGAGGCTTTTAAAGCAACCATCTATTACCTACATAGCTAACTAACACCATATCTTTCAACTACGACATCTACAACAAGTTGATGCTACTACTATCATCTACAATTTCATTGTTGGCCACTGATTTCATAGCAATCGACTACGATTTTTTTGGCCCGTTCAACTATAATTGTTGAATTGCCATTTAACATCAACATTATAGCTCAATCTTCTCTAATTCAAGAGAAGTGAATCTATGTACTTACAATTACATAATAAATTATTTCAACCGGGTTAGGCCCCGTAATTTTCTCCCACTCCAAGTTTTTCCACGTAAGAAACCGAGGTTTCTCATTCTGCTTACTTCTCTTTTTATTTGTGTGATGAATCGTCATCCAGCACCGAAACACTAATTTATTACTCTATTACCACAAATCTTCTGACATGCATCAATTATAATTCATTAAGTTTATTTTTTTTTAATTCTGAACGTACAAATACTATTTTCCTACATTATAAAAATAATGATCAGCCTCAACATTTTGGATATGGACTTCGACAAATTATTTATTATGCAAGTAATAAAAAGTGAAAATTAATTAAAAATTATAGACACGAGCCTAAAAGTTTTTTCTTTCATCACTTTCAGATTATTNGATCTATGTACTTACAATTACATATTAAATTATTTCAACCGGGTTAGGCCCCATAATTTTCTCCCACTCCAAGTTTTTCCACGTAAAAAACCGAAGTGTCTCATTCTGCTTACTTCTCTTTTTATTTGTGTGACGAATCGTCATCCAGCACCGAAACACTAATTTATTATTCTATTACCACAAATCTTCTGACATGCATCAATTATAATTCATTAAGTTTATTATTATTTTTTAATTCTGAACATACAAATACTATTTTCCTACATTATAAAAATAACGATCAGCCTCAACATTTTGGATATGGACTTCGACAATTTATTTATTATGCAAGTAACAAAAAGTGAAAATTAATTAAAAATTATAGACACGAGCCTAAAAGTTTTTTCTTTCATCACTTTCAGATTATTTGGGATGAAACAAACATGAAGACTCGCGAGAATCCATGGGAAGTTAACCCCATCCCCTTGGTCAGTATTTCAAAGCCGGATAAACTAATCCAGAATGATCCTGCGACGGTTAGTCAAGTAATTAGTACTTAGAGAGCCTTAATTATTCTTCACCAAAATATTAATCTGTCATTATTAATGAATTTTGCTTTCTAATCGCCTTGACATGATAATCTTTTCATTAGTTAATTATTTAATTAGTGGGTTCTAATTAGTATTTATTTCCTTGCATTTATGAAACTGTTTATGAGCAAAAACCGGATAACTTCTATCCAGCACAATAGTAAAACATAGTTTTTTTTTTTTTAATATTATGTTATTGGTTTGTTATTCTAAATAAAGCCAGGGACATTGGCATACCTAGCACAAAATTGTTATGTATTTATGTATCTCACAATTTTTTTTTAAATATTATATTTTTGGTGTTTTATTCTACTTAAAGTAGGGGATATTGACATAGCTTGCACACAATTGATATGTATCTACATATCTCACACCTAATATTTCATATTTACACATAACACTAGTCCTTAATATGAGATGCAAAATAAATTTATTATCATTTTTTTATACAAATATGTGTAAATATGAAATATTAGGTGTGAGATATGTAGATACATATCAATTGTGTGCAAGCTATGTCAATATCCCCTACTTTAAGTAGAATAAAACACCAAAAATATAATATTTAAAAAAAATTGTGAGATACATAAATACATAACAATTTTGTGCTAGGTATGCCAATGTCCCTGGCTTTATTTANGCAGATATTGTGTGGAGTTACATTGTATCGAAGGTGCGTTGTTGAACCGCCTTCGAGGTACATCGTTGTACTATATGAGAGGTGTGTCATTGCACCATATTTGGGATGTATTATTATATTGTCTTCTGGGTATGTTTCTTATAAGATATTTTGTTACTCTGTACAGTGATTCATTACTCTGTGTTGTACGTCGTGATTCAATAAGGATCTTTTTAAAATGAGCAAGGGGTGGCAGATGGTTTTCTACGACAGTCGGTGAGCAATAGTCAACAGTGGTCAACATCTACGAGAGCAGGAAGAGTTTGTCGGGTCTTTAGTGCATGACATCACAAAAACTCAGTTCCTTCTTTAAATCATGCTCTACCTTTAGTTCTTCCTCTAAGTCTTTTCCCACTTTCATGAAGGGGGTAAAACTTTATTTATAGAGTCTCGGAGAGGCCTCCCTTCAAATAAGAACTCAATCAACTCCATCTGATGACTCAGTGAGATTCCCTTGATTATACAACATTTTGTGGATATTTAAGTGTTATAACGATGTTAGAATTTAGTGAACTTGTACTTGTTGGTTTTTTTCTATTTGAGACGCTTGATTTGACTGTAAGCATTTTAGATTTGGAATTCGTTTGACCTTCTAATTACTAGAAACTTTCAAAAATGNGCATCTACGAGAGCAGGAAGAGTTTGTCGGGTCTTTAGTGCATGACATCACAAAAACTCAGCTCCTTTGAATCATGCTCTACCTTTTAGTTCTTCCTCTAAGTCTTTTCCCACTTTCATGAAGGGGGTTAAACTTTATTTATAGAGTCTCGAAGAGGCCTCCCTGCAAATAAGAACTCAATCAATTCCATCAGATGACTCAGTGAGATTCCCTCGATTATACAACATTTTGTGGATATTTAAGTGTTATAACGATGTTAGAATTGAGTGAACTTGTACTTGTTGGTTTTTTCTATTCGAGACGCTTGATTTGACTGTAAGCATTTTAGATTTGGAATTCGTTTGACCTTTTAATTACTAGAAACTTTCAAAAATGTCTTAAAAGCTCTATTTGACTTAGATTGGACCAATTTCACTGTCATTATCTCGTCTCGTTGAGTTGATCAATTTGATTATATGTTTGCTAAAATNTCTTAAAAGCTCTATTTGTCTCAGATTGGACCAATTTCACTGTCATTATCTCGTCTCGTTGAGTTGATCAATTTGATTATATGTTTGCTAAAATTAGAGTTCTAGATAATTTTTAATTGAAGTTTGAATGTTCCTTAAAAATTATTCTTAGATCTATTCTGTTCTCCTTGAGATTTATGTTGAATAATAATTTTTATTGATGATGTATAAATCATAAAAGAAAGTTATAATTTTAATATTCCCTTCATCAAGATTTAGATGATTAGATATTATGAATTAAAGTACTCAGATGTTAATATTATTATGTATATCACAAATGTGTTAGTGTTGACCTTGTGGAGATCTAACGATCCATAAAGAAAAAGAACAGTAAATGAGGGTCCACTGATAGAAGATCATGTGACCTACTTGCTAACTTAATGAAGCTCTTCGAGCTGAGCCAGCCAAAATACGAGACGAGCTAAAGATAACTAGAGGATAAAATTATGAACCACAGCCAGAATGAGGTAAAAAGAATATCTAAGCCAACTACCATAGGATAGCCAATCCAATTGAAGATTTGATTCCCTAAGATCTCCAGCCATTCCAAGGATGCCCACAAGCTCCTCATCAAGGATCGAGATTAAGGCCATATCAACTGACCGACACGTATCAACCAAGCTTAACCGACCGATTTAATCTTAATCAACTTATCTAATTTTACTGACCTGAATCTGACTAAGGTCAGTCAACCAAGTAAGAAAGCAATTGAACAACAAATAGTCGGGCCCACATTTGATTGAAACTTTCCCATACTTCTCTATGTTGATGGCTCGACTTTCTTCAGCATGAGGTCTCCGATAATGAAAGTACTCTCTCAAACCTACTTATTGTAATAAGAGTCGTCCATCTATTCATTTCTTCATGTTTGAGAACTGAGTTAGCTCATTTCTCTTCCATAAGGTGAGTGTAAGCATCTCCCCTTCATCATTTACTTTCTACCACTTACTGTGATTATTTTATTCAACTGGTAGCATCACCTCTATCCTGTGTGACAACATGAATGAGGTTTTTCTGGTCACCGTGGAAGGTGTCATTCAGACCACCCAATAAACAGATAGTAGGATCTCGACCCAGTTTCCCAAGCACCTTTAAACTTTTTCCTTAATATGTTTAGGATGACCTTGTTTGCTACCCAGGCCTGCCTATTTGTTTAAGGATGATGGACAGATGCAAATTTCAAGTTGATCCCATGGTTTTTGATAAAAATCTTCCGCTATCGTTGGAACTTCGGTAGGATTCNAAGATCTATTCTGATCTCCTTGAGATTTATGCTGAATGATAATTTTTATTGATGATGTATAAATCATAAAAGAGTTATAATTTTAATATTCCCTTCATCAGGATTTAGATGATTAGATATTATGAATTAAAGTACTCAGATGTTAATATTATTATGATATCACAAATGTGTTAGTGTTGACCTTGTGGAGATCTAACGATCCATAAAGAAAAAGCACAGTAAAGGAGGGCCCACTGATAGAAGATCATGTGACCTACTTGCTAACTTAATGAAGCTCTCCGAGCTGAGCCAGCCAAAATACGAGACGAGCTAAAGATAACTAAAGGATACAATTATGAACCACAGCAAGAATGAGGTAAAAAGAATATCTAAGCCAACCACCATAGGATAGCCAATCCAATTGAAGATTTGATTCCCTAAGATCTCCAGTCATTCCAGGGATGCCCACAAGCTCCTCATCAAGGATCGAGATTATGGCCATATCAACTGACCGACACGTATCAACCAAGCTTAACCGACCGATTTAATCTTAATCAACTGATCTAATTTTACTGAACTAAATCTGACTAAGGTCAGTCAACCAAGTAAGAAAGCAATTGAACAACAAATAGTCGAGCAAACATTTGATTGAAACTTTCCCATACTTCTCTATGTTGATGGCTCGACTTTCTTCGGCATGAGGTCTCCGATAATGAAAGTATTCTCTCAAACCTACTTATTGTAATAAGAGTAGTCCATCTATTCATTTCTTCATGTTTGAGAACTGAGTTAGCTCATTTCTCTTCCATAAGGTGAGTGTAAGCATCTCCCCTTCATCATTTACTTTCTACCACTTGGCTAAGTCGTCTTCATTGAATGTTGAAGCTAACATCACTTTTTGAGTGTGATGATTTTATTCAACTGGTAGCATCACCTCCATCCTGTGTGACAACATGAATGAGGTTTTTCTGATCACCGTGGAAGGTGTCATTCAGACCACCCAATAAACAGATAGTAGGATCTCGACCCAGTTTCCCGTAGCACCTTTA
Organism: Phalaenopsis hybrid cultivar; assembly: GCA_002079205.1. Lineage (NCBI taxonomy): Eukaryota > Viridiplantae > Streptophyta > Magnoliopsida > Asparagales > Orchidaceae > Phalaenopsis > Phalaenopsis hybrid cultivar. The sequence goes on from JXCR01141022.1 coordinate 40,537, forward strand.
AACTTTTTTCCTTAATATGTTTAGGATGATCTTGTTTGCTACCCAGGCCTGCCTATTTGTTTAAGGATGATGGACAAATGCAAATTTCAAGTTGATCCCATGGTTTTTGATAAAAATCTTCCGCTATCGTTGGAACTTCGGTAGGATTCTTGAAGGTGGTGCTAGAGCTGGATCCACCTAGACCTCTCAAAGTTAAGTTATTTTCACCAAAAGGCAACATAAAGAAAAGTTCTTCATAAAAAAATTAAAATCTAGCAAATAAAACTAGGGCTCATCAAACCCAAAAGCAAAGCCAACTCAGACATCGTAATTGACACAATACCCTCACTGTGTGACAGGAAGCACTGGAGGCCCTCGTGCAACCTATTTGATTGGTGGGTTATGTGTTGCAGTAGAAGACTGGGTTGTCAGTTCGATGGTCTGGTCAGTCGTCTGAATGTTCATATGGTTATGTTAAGGTACAAATCAAATGACCTCATCTGATCTGGTAGTAAGAGTGCAACCATTGTTCTCTTCTTAACGATGACTTTCANAGGTTGCCAGTTCGATGGTCTGGTCAGTCGGCTGAATGTTCATATGGTTATGTTAAGGAACAAATCAAATGACCTCATCTGATCTGGTAGTAAGAGTGCAACCATTGTTCTCTTCTTAACGATGACTTTCATTTTCTTTTCACCTGTCATGCAGCCCTGACCTTTCAGTTTCCTAAAGGAAAAAAAACATATTAGATCTTTAATAGGGATATCACTCGATGGGTTTGATACATTCTCCATCACAACAACAAGAAGTAGATCGTTCAAAGGAGAGGAGTCACGAAGCAAATAAGGAGTGAGGAGTCCCATCATGCCTTAATTACAAGAATCAAAGGTGCAAAAATCAAGGAGTTCAATTATTAAGACATTAGTTAAATAATAAATGAAACATACTTTTTAATTTAACTCTCCTATTTTTATCTGTCAATTTCAGAAAGTAAGAGAATTAACAAACAAAAAAATGTACTTCGCATGGTGCTAATCTTGGGGAGATCTAACGACCTAGAAAGAAAGAGCACGGCGAAGGAAGGCCCGCTGATAGAAGATCATGAAGCCTACTTGTTTGACAGAATGAAGTTGTTTGAGCCATGTTAGCAAAGTCAAAGTCGACCGAACCACGAGACAGACCTAAGATAACTAGATGATACTAGAATGAACCACTCAACCAAAAATGAGAGAAAAGGGTATTCAAGCCATCCACCACAGGAGAGCCAATCCAAGGGAAGATTCAGTTCCCTAGCATCTCCAACCATTCTATGGATGCCCAGAGAATCCTCACCAGTGGTCAACGATCGACAATCAGGCCATATCAATTGGTTGATTTGTATCGATCGAACTAAACCGACCTAACTGATTTGAGTCAACCGAGCTAATCATATCGAACCGAAGCTGACAAAGATCAACATGCCAAGTCAGAAAACTGTTGAATGACAGGCTTATCCATGTATACCAAAAATACCCCAGTACGGAACACTTTAAAGCAGTGACAAAAATAAAATATCTTCATTATGTACTCTCTCCTCTATAAATTGAGAAATCATTTTATGAAAAAGATATGATTGATCACCATAGATTACTGCTCACACACACACACTTTCTATCTCTCTCTCCATCTCTCCTTATTTACAGTATAATCCTTGGTTGTGATCCATGAACAAAACAAGATTCAACATATTAAAATAACTCATTTATATTTTAGGCGTAAACTATTATTTTAAAATTTTGTTATTATTTGAGGATAATGAAAGAAGTGGTGATTAAGTAAAATATTTTAAATAATTTTCGGACATAAATCATATAATTTTTCATTTTAAGAAGAATATAGGTTAAGCCTGAAAGGGCAAAAAAAGTCGAGTCGAGTCGGACTGGAGCCATGCCAAGCTCGAGCTCGGGGCAAACTCCGAACTCATTAAAGAGCCAAGCTCAAGCCTCCTTGTGAGCCAGCTCTGATCATTTGCACCCCTCGCTGAGCGTTTTTTGCTTCACGGATTCAGACACATGCCACAAAATTCTTATGTATTTACATATCTAACATTTAAATTTTCATAGTTATACGGATAACCTCAAATAATTAATATCATATAAAAAAAAATACAATATTACTAATGTTTAAAGTGAAATACATCTTTGCATGCATAAATATTATAAATATAATAATCACTGTAGCTGTAGAGCTGTAAATTAAAAAGAATTATGTGGTATATATGTAAATTTTTTTCAGTATTATTATTTTGGAACTCATCGCCATCAACGTAAATAAAGAAATAGAGAGGGGTTTGGGATACCTCAAGCATACGCCATGGAGTATCAACAAAATCCAGGGAGAGAGAGTCGAGAGTACCATATAGCCAAAAAATCAAGCCATTAGCCGTCTCCCACTTCTTGCCTACTCGCATTCCTGGCGTCCACTGCACCTTCAACGCCTCATCCACCACCTCCTTCTCCACCACATAAACTGGAAGCTTGGTGTCAGGGTAATATCTCGCTTCCACCACCCCTTCCCCGTCTTCCTCCGCCCACCGCAATGCTCTGAACACCCTCTCTGTCTCCTCTCTCTTCCTTCTTATTCTGCAACTCCAGCACACATATTTTTGATTCAGAACAGTTTGAATGTTCAAGTGGTGGGATGCATTTTGATATTGTTTAATTATGATTTGTGCGATGATAGATATTTTAAAAAATAAATCTTTAAGCTTAGCGTTGTTTTATTTTAATGTATTATTTGTTGGGCCAATTTTTAAAGGATAATAGAGTGGCGTTGAATGCTTTTTGAGAGACATTTTATGCATGAAGATTAGGGCTATAATATGCTTAAGAAATTCAAGAAAATATAAAACAAAATTAATGATAAATTTTGAAATGTTTTGAATAAAATAAATGATAGCATCTATAATCTTTTTTTTTAATTATTTCTAATGATGTTTGGATCTTGTCTTCTTATAGAGCACCTGATTTTTTTATTCAGAATATTTATAAAATTTCTATTAGAAATGTTTAGTTCTATCTTTATGAACATTTATTTTGTGTTGATTGGTATAAGTTGATTTGGCTCAAAGGTTTTCCTTAAAATTTGTTTTGCATTTTTGGAAAATTATTCATGGCAGGCATAAAACTTGTGATATTCTTTCTCTTAAAAGTATTTGTATCAATTTTAACTTTCGTTCTTTATCCTACTGAGCTTGAAACTCATATCCATTTATTTTTTGAATGTCTTGTGTCTCATGTTCTTCTTGAAAAATGTATTTCTCGTGGATGCTTCTTTATTGCTATTCCTAATAGATTTCAGGTTTTATTCATTCTATACTATGTGTTGTAAAATTTATAAGAGATTTCATCTCTTACTTGTTCAAATTATTGATTAATTATTATATTTTACTGCACTTCGGTTGAGGCTATTAATAATTCAAAATATTCATTGGATGGTCAAGGAGAAAAGCACGAAATGGAACTTCAAAGAGTTTATTCCTTTAGATTTAACAAATTTTTAGAAGTAATATTTATTTTTTTGTGTTTGCTATTGTATCAGATTCTTTTTATATTTTTCATCTTTCATCTCTTCTCTTAGGAATTGGTTATTCAAAGAGTCCATTCCTTTGAATTTAAGATTTATCTATATGTTATATTGGTTTTTCTTTTTCTTTTTTTTTTTTGTGTTTGCTTTTGTATCAGATTCTTCTGATCTTTCACATCTTTCTAATCATCTCTGGTTTATCTTTTGTTTGGCTTATGTTATGTTGATTTCCAGACTTACATTATCATTTAACTATTTTTTGAATATCTGTATTTTGATATTCACTAATTTTGTTTGGCTTATGTTATGTTGAATGTTGGCTGATGTCTCTTTCAATTTCGTTTTTGCTTCTTCTATTGGTTAGGGCTTGTTTTCTTTTTGGGTTCTCTTCTTGGCTGAGAGCTCATTTTTCTTCAATGGTTTGCTCTTATTGGGGTATTTATTTGATATAATCAGTATTACACTTGTTTCTTTTCCATTTTGGCATTTTTTTTTAGCTTTGATGTTATCCAGTCTTTTATTAAATTTCAATCATATGTTTGAATATATATATATATGTATGATATTTATCATAGTTGGAATCAATTTTAATAGTGTTTCCTTCAGGTAAGTTTTGAGCTCTGTGAGTTTGTGTTTTTTGTTTATTTCTATTGTTGTATTGCTTTTTGCTTGCTCAGACTGTTTGGTTGTTTGTATTTTATTTAATTCTATTTTTTAGTTTATTTGGTTCATTGTCCTCAGAATATTTTTTGTTGTGATTTTTGTTTCTTTTATGCAATTGGGTTGGAACTTTCTTCTCTTGTTGATCTAGGGTTGTTGTTTCTTATTGTTCTTTCTCTTTGGTGATTGTTATTTTCTGTTTACTCCATAGTTGTGTTCCTTTTATTGTTTGTTGATATCTTTTAGTTTTCGTTGACAGTCTAAGTTGTTGTGTTTCTTTTCTGTTGTTACTTATTGTCTTTCAGTTTGGTTTTTACTTCTTCTTTTTGAAGTAGTGTTGGTCGTTTAGCTTTTCTTTTTAGGATTTCTTCTTGGTGGGAAGCTTCTTTTTCTTCTGTGGTTTGCTATTTTTTTACTATTCTTTTGAAACGGTCAAAATTACACTTGCTTCTTGTTCTTCTTGGCCTTTTTTTGGTTGAGCTATGGTGTTATTCAACCATTTATCAAAATTCGTCCTTATGTTTGAATATTTTATTTGTATAAGATATTTATCATAGTTGGAGGGAATTTTAATATCTTTTTTCTTTAAGTTCTAAGCTTTGTGGGTTAGTGGTGATTTTTGTTTATTTTTTGTAGTTATATTATTTTTTGCTTGCTTAGTCTGATTATTGCTTGTCTTTCATCTATTTATGTCTTTTTGTTTATTTGATTCAGTGTTTTCTGGGATGTTCTTTGTTATGGTTTCTTTGTTGTGATTTTTGTTTCTTTTCTGCTGTTAGGTTGGAACTTACTTCTTCTGCTGATCTAAGGCTATTGTCGCTTATTGTTCCTCCTCTTCAAAGATTGTCATATTCAATTCTTCCTCTATTGTCATGATCCTTCTGTTGTTGGATGGTGTCCTTCATACTAGTTTTACTTCTTCGTGGAGCAATGTTACTAGGCTTATTTTTGTTTGTGGGAGATTTTTTGGCTGATTCATCTGAGTTTGTTTCCTTTCTTTTTTGATGTTTGAGGGTTTTGATTTTTTGTTGTCTTATTGTTGTAAGTCTTGTTTTGTGTGTGTTCTTTTTGGACTATCAACTTGTATTCTTCTTTTTTACATATTGTCGAGCGCGACTCTAATATGAGTTCTTTTATTAGATTAGACAAACAGTCTTAATCTATGTGTGTTATTATTGAGGTTGTTTGTCTAATCTAGATTTATTATTATTAGTATTAAACAAACAACCTAGATTGAACCTACACATATAAGTTTTCTAAATTTTATTAATGTATTTTTCTATTCTATGGAAAACAATACTATGACTTCCTAATTTAAAATATCGTAATTACACTTGGGATAAAATCATCCAAATTCAAGGATACTTATTTCATTGAATATACTTAGATTTTAATATAAAAACAGCGATTTATTTCCAAACAAATATAATAATATAAATCATTGATATTTATCTTACTTTAAAACAAATCTAATAATTTTGAATTGCATTTGAATATTTTTTATAGTCTTATCCTCTACAAAGTTTTACCTCTTTTTTAAATTTTAATATCATAAAATTGAGAAATTATTCCGTACGGACACCGAATACCGTCAATCACCGCAATTAAAAAATAAAAAATAAAAAAAAGTTAAAAGTGAGGCCCACCGAAATACATATTTGCATGCACTATCCGTATTCAATAATTTTTTTTCATAAAATCAAATCATTTCAGAAAAAAAATAAATAAATAAACAAAACAAAACAAAAAGAAGAGAAAAATACCTGTACGATCCCTCAATCAAGCCGTCTTCATCATCCCCACCGTCTCCATTGTCACCACAACGCCGGCAACCGACGATAATTATTCCTTCATAATCCCCTATAAATACCACCTCATCGCCGGCGACAAGCATCTTGCTGGACGCAAAATAACTCCACCCATCCGTCAACAAATGCCGCTGCGGATTTCCCTCGAAAACATGGCGAAACCTCNTGTGCATCACGACCTACATGATCTGCTGATAATTCAAACATTTTACAATGGATTGGCAGGTTCCCTAAGATTGATCATAGATGTTGCAGTAGGTGGATCCTTAATGTCAAAACCTTTTAGTGAAGCTTGTCAACTTATAAAAGAAATGACCACCAATGATTTCCATTGGCATGCTGAAAGATTTGCACCCTAGAAGGTAGTTAGTGCTCGTGCAACTGATCTCTTAGCTATTCTTGCCACCCAAGCAGCTCTACTTTCTAGGAAATTAGATAATCCAAGGATGAATCCAATGCAAGGACTTCCACCAAATGATAGGTTGATTCATGGACCAGTGATAATTTCTAGCATCAAAATTTAGATATTATTAATGTTATAAAAAATAATGTTCATAACCCCTTTTCCAATACTTACAACCCCAACTAGACTATTTGCTTAAAATTTAATTGAAACATTAGTGAAATGGGTGTAGAAAAGCAAGTTTGGGTGAGAACTCAAGCCAAACCTATAGAAAATTGGAAAATCTGAGGTAGAGACCACGTTTGCCAAACTCAACCACGAGAAGACACCTCAAAACCCTAATTCAGAGGAAATTACTTGTTTTAAAAAAATGTTTGGTAAATTTGAGGAATGAACCAAACACCTACAAACAAGATTGGTTGACCTTCCTAAACTTCAATTGGAATAATAATAACCCTATAGTAGACAAACAACAATGGGGAGCCCCCAAGTTAATCATGTAGGAATTTGGAATAACCAGAATAGTGACTACCCTTGATAAAATAAGTTTTTGGAAGAATTAATGATAAACCTGGGAAAGGAGTTACAAAGCCAAGTTGATGCCCTTAGAAATATAGAAAATCAAGTTGGACAGTTAGCTAAACAATTAAATAATGAGTCCCATGGGATATCAGGGGTAGTAGAGGGGCATGAAGTTGAACCTGAAGAGTTCATCCTTGAAGAGTATACTGATTTGGATGATTTTGGCTGGAGGATGACTGAGGAAGAATCTGCTCTTCTTTTCAAGGCACCCAATTTCATTGTGAGGAAGATGATAGAGTGTATAGCATCACCCATAGGAATACCCCAAGAGGAAGAGTTGGAAGACAACTTTAGGCAAGAGATTGACCAAGTAAAGTTAAATCCCGAACCTGAAAAACTAGGGAAAACCTATCCTTAAATTTCGAAAACCTTGAATTATCTTATACAAACCCAATTTCTTATCAGAGAAAATAGTAATCTAAAAAAAGTTGAATTTATTAGGAGAAATTTGAATTTAGAAAATATCTTTATGAATGATCATATTATAAAACCCCCTACGTACCCTTTAAAAGACTGCTATCTTACTAAGAGGGAATACTTGCAAGAAAAATTAAATTTTGATGACTTAATAAAATCTATGAGACCAATAAATGATTGGGTGATTGATTGCTGATTACTAAATTAGAATTTTGATCTTGGGGGAAGCCTTTTTCATTATGCTAAAGGTGTTAAACCAAGCGCTATCTTGGGAGGCAACCTAAGTGTTATCTGATATGCTGGACCTGTTTTCCTTTCTGCTTTTGTTTAAAAAAATTTTTTGTAGTTTTCTTTGAAATTTGCTTTGGACTTGTTTTAAATTTTCATTTAAATTAAGTTTTGAGTCTTGTCCCTCCCTTGCGTGATGAACACATTGGTTAAATATTTCATATTCTTATTTTTTTGGGATTCATGTAACCACTTTTTTATTTACTTGTTTTTACACTTGCTTTTTTTTCTACTGTTACTTCATATTACTCATATGTTAGAAAAAAACAAGTTTGTGGGGAAGAAAAATGCACCTTTTACAAACCTGAAAATTATTCTTATAGCTCAGTTAAAAATTCAAATTTCATTTTGTACTTCCTGCCTGGACTTCTAATTAATTCAAAATGCTTATCATAAGCTATTAGAAGTGGATAAATATCATTTTAAAAAGATTAATTTAATGAGTTAATAATAAAATTTCAAAACTTCAGAACTTCAAAATTAATGTAAGAAAACTAAAAGATTATTAAAAAGGTGTGATTTAGAAATTGAGTAGTAAATCAAAAATATCTTTAATCTTTTTATGTCCATTTTAACCAAATTAATTTGATCTTAAGTTTTAACTAGAAAATATAACTTGGAGGTGTAACAATTTAAAAAACCAAGTATTAGTTTTTTTTGCTTAAAAACCAATCACCCTCTTCACATTTTAAAAGCTAGACAATAAAAAATTGTCAACCAGGTATAGTAATTCTCAAGAGAAAACGTAAAAGAAAAATAAAAATAAAAATAAGAAAACAAAATAAAAAAGTGAAAAATCATTGGGGAGAAGCTTGACGTTGGCACAATAAAAATTCAAGAAAATAAAAGGAAATATAAGAGGATCTAGTGAAACTTAAGTTAAATTTTGTCTTGATTCTTTAATTAAAATGACGTTAAAAGTTACTTTCAAGGGTGAGAGTTAAGTGAATGGTAAGTTGGCTAAGATTCACTGAAATTGATGTAATAACATTAATATTAGTGAAAAAGACTTTAAATA